>CABHPH010120063.1:0-10421 GCA_902168325.1 Peromyscus nudipes
TAAATCTGGTGAGGTGGTAAGGCTGTCCTCTGTACCCGACAATAAAGGAGAGGTGGCATCCCAAAACTCCCAGGACTGAGTCAGTGGCTCTGGTGTCCAGAAGGAAAGAAATGGATCACTTCCCTGCTGTGTTCTGGGTTCCCTGCCATGTCTGTAGCCAAGCCTAGGTCTGTTGGAGGTCTTAGCTTGATGTACCCATGAATCTTAGCGCCTGGGGGCAGTCAGCTGACTCTTTGTCTTTCTAGGCGGCACTTTTAACAAGGCTGTTGATAGCCTGGCAGGGCATTTGTTAGCCCATGGCCTTTTCCTCACTTAAAACAGGGACCCAACGGCTTTTGGGAGTCAACGAGTGCCAGCACTTGGCAATTTTGTTTTCGGGCTTTTATCTCTTCCCTGGCACACCTTAAATGCCACAGATGACTTTTTTGCCTGTGGGGTCAGGAGCCTTGCTCTCCAGATGCTTAAGATTTAGTTGGGGAGGTCTGGGGAACAAGAGACGGATTTTACTCCATGTCCTGAATTTTTTTTTTCCTGATGATTAGTGGATTAAGGACAGCTTTTGGAAGATCTGCCAGTAGGCAGACTATAAACTTATCCTTTTGGAAGACTTGTCTGAGGCTATAAGCTGATTTTTGGCTTAAGAGCCATCCTGACTACTATAAACTTATTTGTAGCCACTTCCAGACCTGTGTCTCTCAAGGCAGTTTGAGAATGAGTGGGTGGAGTTAAGGTGAGTTAGGGCGAGTTGTAGAAACCACCCAAGCCCGCCCATTTGAGCCTGCCCACTGCTGGCAGAAGTCAGACAGAAAAGGTTGCACATGGCAGACACAGAAGTGGGGAAGGAGAAGGGTTTAGAGCTTTAGCAGAAAGCTTGGAGATAAAGTAACTCTTATTTGTCCATTTGCTGGCAGAAGTTCCCGAGACACTGTTATGCAGCCAGGTTTACTGGTGCCTGCCCCTATCTGCCAATGTAGGTCTGCCCCTTTGTCTCATGGCTCTAGTGGAGAGAAAAATAAAAATTAAAATAACAAACTGGGATCAGACTGCAATCTTGGGCATCCCCAAGAGTGGAGAGAGATCTATGAATCAGCTCAAGTCACGAGTCCTCTTCGTCAAGGGAAGGTGAGGGCTGTGGTTGCACTGCAGTTGGTCCACGGTTGAACCCTAGATAGCATTTACTTCCTCGTCAGGAGCAAAAATGTGCCTGCCGTTGCCAGCACAGCCTGAAGACAACCCCCGGGGTGTCCGTCACAAAGAATATAGCTCAGACTACAGCCTCAAGAATGGCAGACTCACTGTGGTGACGGCAGCGGTGGCTGTGTGGGGGTCTGTGGAGGCGGCAAGGGACGCACGTGTGCGTGCTCGTGGTCTCACTGGATGGGGGAGGAGGCAGCAGGCGGCAGTGGTCACAGCAGGTCCTCAGTGCTCGGTGGTGTATCTGAGTCACGGCACCAATGTTGTTTAAATGGCGCTGCTCGTGGCTGGCTGCCACCCATGGCAGCCATGCCGGCGGAGGAGAGTGCTGATCGGAAGAATCACAAGCCATGGTTACCTTTTAGAGATTTATTGGGAGAGAGAGGGGGGGAGAGAGAGAGAGAGAGAGAGAGAGAGAGAGAGAGAGAGAGGTGCACAGAGGGCCCACCCACTGTTTAGGCTGGGACGCCGTCACAGGATGGTGACGTAATTAAGGACAGAATCCTTACAGGTAGGGGAGGAGGTTGTTAGCATTCTGCCCTCACTCCAGCTGCATGACTGCACATGCGCAGTTCAGGAGTTAAGCAAAGGGGCTTGCGACTTACATCATCAATGTGCGCTGGTGTGCACGGCATGATCATGCAATCAGCGCATGCGTGGTGTAGCTCTGTAAGTCAGCCTGTGCATGTTCACCAGGAACGCTTAAAAAGCCGGATGCAGACCCCACCCTCTCTCTCTGTTCTGTTCTGTCTCCCTCAGGCCTGGTTCTTCTCCCCAACCCCTCTTCCTCCTAATAAAGCTCTGTTACTAGGTAGTCCTGGCCATGCCTCGTGACCTTTTCGTGCGGTAACCAGCACCGCCATCAGCATCACTTATCATTCTTTCAGAGGTGAGAAGAGCTTGGATGCTAGCCTGGACTCTGAAATGTGTAACAGGTGCTTGAGATACTGAGGGAGCCTGGAGGCCAGCATGTGCTTTGGTGTGCTAAGAGGTAGCCATTGTCCCATCTGCCAAAAATAAGAGAAATGGCTCCTTTTGGTAGAGGGCAACTGGCTTCACAAGTTCCTGAGGAATGCTGGCTTTTGCTTAACCACCAGAATTTGGGGAAATGGAGTTTCCTTTGGACCTAACAGTTACTATTTTTTATTCTTATCTATAGCAAAGTGTGTTCCTAATAACATTCTTGCTTCAAACATTCTACTTCATTAGAGTTTTGAATTCGCAGGAAGATTTTAAGGATTAGGAAGCTCCACCCTCCCCGCACCCCCAACTGTGAACTGAGCAGTAAAAGCCAGCCCTGCATCTACCTGTTATGAATGAGGACAGTTAGATGTCATCAACATGATCAAATGACCCAGATGATGGATTTGGGCTCCAACCTGCTCACCAGAACTTTGTACTCTCAAATAGGTCTCCAGTTACACTTGGGCATCTTTGGTTTTCATCTCATGTTAATTCAAGAGCACGTCACCCAGTCCATAGAGGACTGTGGGAAAGAGTCTCACTGCTGTCCTTGAGAGTGTCATGTCTTCATGGGCTTGGCTGGGCCGAGTGAGCTCCACATGGTGGTAGAAGAATGACTCTGTCCTTCCCAAGTGACTCTCTCACCCTCGTGTTCATGGGCCGAGGACTGGTTCCTGTGAGCATCTGCAAACAGTCATAGCACAGGGCAGGCAGCAGTCCCCAGGACACAGTCACCTGCCCATGTGGATCAACTGCTCTTGTCATGCCTCTCCTTTCCAATCTCTAGTGACAGAGGCCCACTCAGCCCTCAGGCTTCCGTCCTGCTTCACTAACTTATATTCACTGCTTGGGTGGAACCATCTGCTTTCACAGAATCATATACTGTCCATGGGCAGTTGACTCCCAAGGGAATGCTCTCCACGTGTGTCCATTGGCCACTCAACTCTAACATAATCGGACCAAACCTACCATTCCCCCCCCCAAGCCCGCTCTGCCCTAGCACCTTTCTCATCTTAGCAAAAGTAAGAGTCCATCAGCCTTACAACCTTTTGTTGGCTGCTGCAGGTGTAGTGACGGGGCTCACACTGCTGATGGATGGCTGATCGTCACTGTCTGCTTGACCAGATTTTGAGTCACCTAGGATGCTGGGAAAGCACACCTCTGGGTGAGATCATTTACAGAGGGATTAACTAAGGGGGAAGATGCCCCGAGTGTGTGGAGCATCACCCACAGGCTGGAGCCCAGATGGAGTAACAGGGAAAGAGGAGGGGGCACCCACATTCCTTCTTGTTCACGGTCCTGGATGAAGTTCACGGCTCTACCCTATCACACACTTCCACTGCCATCAGGATGGCAAAAGAAACTCCATTTTATGCTGGGCATCCATCTTGGTACCCACAGCCCTTTGTCTCTGACTGCGGTGCCTGGAAAATAAGTTCCTAGTAACCCTGACTCAGTAACCTCTGCTCAGAAATGTATAGCCATGACCATCTACATTTTTTTTTTTTTTTTTTTTTTGTTTTTTTTTCGAGACAGGGTTTCTCTGTGTAGCTTTGCGCCTTTCCTGGAACTCGCTTTGGAGACCAGGCTGGCCTCGAACTCACAGAGATCCGCCTGCCTCTGCCTCCCGAGTGCTGGGATTAAAGGCGTGCGCCACCACCGCCTGGCTGACCATCTACTTTTTATAATGTGACTAACTGCTTTCTGGCTTCTGTAACGTGCTTGTGTGGACAGTCAAGGACTATTTTGAGGTCGCCTTGCTTACCTAATCTTGGCAGAGCAGAACAGCTCCTGGCTTGCTTGTGCAGATACCCAAGGTCTTCTTGTGGTTTTTGCCTTTAACAACCCTTCCCTCACCCCCTTCACATGGCAACCTCAAGTTTGGCTCAGAGATGGCTGTCCTGCTATCAGCTAATCAATAAATCTTTTAATTATAATTGGATTGTATCTATGGTATTTTCCCAGGGGTCAGGAACTCCATAATGCTACCATGCTGTGTCCACACATCAGATCATGTGACCATGGCTGAAGCCCTCTGAAACCATGAGCTAAAATCAATCTGTCCTCTTTTAAGTTGATGTCAACAGTTAATATTGTCACAGCGACACAAAGTAAAACACGGTGAAAGCCATCTGCCCCTTGGGCTTTTCCATTTCCTGTAAAGTTTTCTATGCATGCAGCAATCCTACTCAAGATTTAGCCATGAGAAAAGAAAAACAGGTTCACACACAAAAAGCTATATGCAAATATTTATGGCAACTTTATCTATAACCAACAAAAATTGGGAACAACTCAAATGTATTTTAACTATTGTGTGAACAAATAGTTGTTAGGATCCTGCCCTCACTCTTCCGGGTCCTGGTGTCTTACATCATCAGGGGGCACCGGTGACTTCGTATCCACCATGTCCCAGCCTTAAAAAGCCAAAAGCAGACCCCCACCTCTCTCTCTGCGCTCTCTCTGTTCCCTGCTCTGCTCTGCTCCCTCCCCTGCCAGGCCTGGCTCCCCTCCTATCCCCTATTTCTTTCTAATAAAGCTCTTTATAACTCTGGTAGTCATGCCGTGGCCGGTAACTTTTCTGCCAGCAACCAGCACCGCCAAACAGCGCTGTTTTACTATCAATAGTCACCTAGAAATCTACTCAACACAGGAAAAAAAGGAATAAACAACACTAAATCAAACAATGTCACTCTCCTATTCAAACCCTGAGGTGGCTTCTTTAACACAGAGGGATGACAACCTCTCTGAGGACTTCCCACTGAAGGGTCCAGGAATATAGAAAAATAAAATTGTAAATCTTAAAAAAATAAATAAATAAAAGCTGACAGTCGACTGCGTCTCTGCTAGTGAGTTTGGTTTCGGTCTTTTCCAAGTCGAAGCAATTTTGTTTGGAGCTTTACAGGCTTCTGCCCATCACCATGCAGGAGACATCAGAGGTGTCCGACCAAGTTCTGAAGTCAGAATCTCCTCACACCAGCGATGATCAAGACTCCTGTGATGATTCAGTCTCACAGCCTGAAATATTAGCAAAGGACCTGAAAAAGCTGACCCTTGACCCCAGTGCCAAGAAGTCTCCTTCTCTTCAGCCAGTACATAATCAGTAATCATTGCCACCCCCCAGTGAAGTTGAGACTGGTGGAGAACAATACTGAAAAGATCTTGAGAGGTCCAAAGTGCCTTTCCCAGGAGAAGAGTCCGCACACTACTGACTGTGCGGGAAGATCCTGTAGCAAGGATGAAAAGATTCATGCGGATTGAAAAGAAACTAAGAAGTCATAATGGAAATAGGAATGAAGAAAATGAGCCATTCGGATGCCTCTGCACTTTCTGCCTGTATCAAGGGTGGGATCCTGCAGAGAATGCTAAACGAGTGCAGAATTAGGACAGTCAGTTCAGGGCTGACGTGTGCACTGCCCTCACGGCCTTACTGCTCATAATGCCATGCAGCAGATGGGAAAAGCCCCCCCCTTTAAAGATTAAACTGTACAGCAGTGAAAAAAAAGTCATCAGCTCCAAAGGTTAACTTCTAACAATGGCTCTCTGCTTACAGCAGCTCCTCTGTCAACAGCCAGGGGTTAACTTTTAACCCCCTTGTCCCTTATAGCCAACAACTACCTGGACCAAAGTTAACTTTTAATAGATGTTTCTAAGTGACTCCTAGCGTGCACTCCTTGCCTGGTGCTCACTTTTCTATAAAAAGGGGTTGGGACCCGCCCCTTCACCACAGCCTCAGAATCCTGAACACTGGCTGTGGTCTCAGCTAGCTGATAAGCTTTTGTGCCCTGTGGTGATTTTCTATTCTTTCTTTGTTTTTTGTTTTTGTTTTTTTCTGGAATAAAGTCTGATTCTGGTTTAATAGACTTTGGTGGTCTGCCCCCCATTATTGCGTGACCCCAGACCCAGTAACCCACCTCTCTCCTGACCACCTCACTGCTGCCCTGTGGCTTCCTATTTTCCGGAACACAATAGGCAAGCCCTTGCCTCCAGGCCTTTGCACTCACAGCTTCTTCTCCCTCCATGACCTGTGGTCCATTTCCTCACTTCCTACTCCTGATCACAGGTCACTGATATTTATAACAGTGTAGCTCCCGAGCCCACCACCTCACTTCTTCCCTGCTTTCTCTTTCTCTCAGAACATTTATTATTATTTAAAGTGTTCCAGATTCCTTGTTTTGTTTGTTAGGTGGTGATGGTGGTAGGGTGATTTTTTTGTTTGTTTGTTTTAAGATACGGTTTTACCAGGTAGCTTTTGGCTAGCCTAGAACTCACAGAGATCCACCTGCCTCTGCCTCCTGAGTGCTAGGGTTAAAGGCGTGCACCACCATGCCTGGCCTTTTTAAAAATAGTTTTTTAGGGGCCTGGAGAGATGGCTCAGAGGTTAAGAGCACTGGCTGTTCTTCCAGAGGCCCTGAGTTCAATTCCCAGCACCCACATGGTGGCTCACAAACATCTGTAATGAGATCTGGCGCCCTCTTCTGGTCTGCAGGCATACACATAAACAGGACACTGTATACATAATAAATAAATAAATAAATAAACCTTTAAAAATAGTTCTTTAAAATTCACAAGCATATGTTCATTTTGTGTGTTGGGGTAGTGAGGCATGAGTTATGGCAGACACAGGAAGTCAGAGGACAACTCACTGCAGTCTGTCGTCTCCTGTGCGTCCGAGTGGTCTAACTCAGGCAGCATGCACCTCAACTGCCGAGCCGTCGCCAGCCCTGACTATCTTCCTTAAGAACTATTCTTAGCTTATTGGGGTTCAATTTTTATCTTTTCATTTTGGTGTAATTGGTATCCCCAAAAATGTCCTTGCATGGTTCTAAATGTTAGCAGTGTTGTTAGTTATCGGTGGTTGCTATGACACGTTTGTTTGTTTGGCAGATCATGTGGCACTCTCTCTCTCTCTTCTCTCTCTCTTCTCTCTCTTTCTCTCTCTCTCTCTTCTCTCTCTCTCTCTCTCTTCTCTCTCTTTCTCTCTCTCTCTCTCTCTCTCTCTCTCTCCTCTCTCTCTCTTGTTTTTTCTCATTTCTCACTTGAACCTTACTTTCTCTCATTAGCAGAAATTCATTTTCTGCTGAGGCCTCCCTACCTTCTCCAGGGATCAGAAGAGTGTCCTAGGCCAGGTCCAGACACCCGGCGAGGAGTGGGCTCCGTGTGGGAACTGGGGAACCCTTCTGTGCTGGTTCCCTTTCTCGTCGCCATGACAATACACCAGACAGACAGAAGCACCTTAAGGGAAGAAGTACTTAGTACAGTTCATAGTTTCCAAGTTTCACGGCAGAGATCACGGTAGCAGGACCATGTAACCCAGGCTCGCCATGGAAGCTGAGATAACAGGACAGGAAGGGGTCAAGGACAGTGCACTCCCCAGGACCCACCCCAGTGACCCTCTCCCTCCATCTAAGCCTCACCTCCTAGGGATTCTAGCGCTGAGTGGGGAGAATCACCAGCTAAAGGCATCTGCTGACCTGAGTTAGATCCCTGGGACCCAAGAGGGACCCACGAGGTTCAAGCGACACCTGATGTTCTCTGTTCTCCAGTGTACACTGTGGCATATGTGTGCTCAGGAACGAACACACACACACACAACACACACACACACACACACAGACACAACACACAAACATACACACAGACACAGACATACACACACACAGACACACAGACATATACACAGACACACAGACATACACATAGACACACAGACATACACACAGACACACAGACATACACACAGACACACAAGCATACACACAGACACAGACATACACACAGACACACAAACATACACACAGACACAGACACACACACACAGACACAACACATACACAGACACAACACACAAACATACATACAGACAACATACAAACACACACACAGACACACAGACATACACACAGACACAGACATACACACAGACACACAGACACAACACACAGACATACACACAAACAAACAAAAAAAAACAAAACACAGACACAGACACACACACACACACACACACACACACACAGAGCTAGTGAAACATGAACCTATGAGTACATTTCATGCTCAGCCCACAAAGCTATTCCTTTAGTTTGGTTTCATTATTTTGGTCAATATCTGGTCTCTGTATGCTTGCAATCAAAAAGCCCACCCATAAAAGGCCCCCTAGAAACACATCAACTTAGTGTTAGTTACCAAGGGAAAAGTGAACCCCAAACCTATTAGCTTCACTTGCCCTCCATCAACCTTAAAACTTCTCCTTCCGAGCAGGTGTGGCAGAGTGTGCCTGTACCCCCATACTCAGGCTGTGGAGACAGGAGGACTAACGTTCAAGGCCAGCCTGAGCTACACAGCAAGTTTGAGGCCAGCCTAGGTATGAGTCCCTGTTTCAAACCTTATTTAAAAAAAAAAGTGACAAGTCACACAGCGAGGAAACATGTTACTAGCTTCCCACTAGCTTTGCTGTGGAGACCGCACGCCTGTGGTGGATGGCTTATGGTAACGGTTGCTTTGCTTACTTCTCATTGACCCGAATCCATTTTTTCCTGAAAGCACTGACTTCGCTTTGGTTTTCAGAGATCTGATGGTGACATCTCTGTCTCCACATTGTGTCTTTCCCCTTCCCAGCCTCAACCTTTGAGTCTGTGTGTGGATGTGTGGATCATTGGAGGAATGTTTTGTCCAAGGCTGTGACACACGGTGAACTTGGCCTGCCGCATGTTGAGGCTAGCGTGTGTCTTCTACCCCGCCCTTGTGTGCAATCATTCAGCTGCCTCTTACCTGTCATCAGGCCCAGCTGAACCACAGGGCCAGGATGTTTGTACAGGACCATGGCACCAGCAGCAAGAGGAACTCAGCAGATTCTCGAATGAGCTGACCATTCTTCCAATTGACCTGTGCCTCCCACAAGAAGGAAGACATCTTTTGACATTGTGCCTTGGCCAGCAGAGAATTACAAGAATCTACCCGTCCCCCAAACTAATAAAAGCCTGCCCCTCTCTTTATTCAGAGCAGCACCCCCAGCTCCAGTTGACCTGTATGTTCATAGCAATCAGATGTCATTTCAATTCTTCTCTTGCTCAACTCATTCACGGCTAGACCTGCCCGGTGTCCCTCCGTCCCTCCTGTGGGACTGGTTGCTTTATTGATTGGTGCTCAGAAACTGTTGATGTAAAAAGGACATAACTTGGAGTCTGAGGAACTCTGGTGGGGCAGCTGTGAGTTAGGGTTCCCGGGGAGGCAGGAAAGGCGTGAGCTCCATGGGCTGTTGACTACTGGGAAGGAATAGGGACTACCCCCTCCCTAGGGACGAAAGTCTCCACTTGCAAACCTAGTAGGAGCTGGCACGATCTCACTTCAGTTTCGAAACGAACACCTGGCCGTTTCTTGTGCCTTACCTCACATCTCCCTTTGACCGTGACTCAGAGACTGGCTGTTTCCACTCTGAGGATTTTTGTTTTGTTGTTTTTTTAAGTCACGCTTTATTTATTGTTTGGGCGGGCCTCGAATTCTCTGTGTGGCAAATGACATTGAACTCCTGGTCCTCCTGTCTCTTGCTCCCAGACGCTGAGATTGCGAGCTTGCACGGCCACCACGCCGAGTTCAGGTGGCGTAGAATCCGAACCCGCGCAAATACTCTGCTAATTGAGCTACATCCCCAATCCTTACTCTGCATTTTTAGGATTTTGTTGTTCATTTTTATCTGTAAAATGGACAAACAGAATGAAAAGGTCCATAGCCTTTTTTTCTTCTTTTTTCTTTTTTTAAAGATGGAGAGGGCACGTGTGCCCACAGGTAAAACAGGGTCTCTCACTAAACCCAGCTAGGCTGGCAACAAACCCTAGAGACCCTTTCATCTGCATTCTCCACGTGCCCGGCTCGTGTGTGTGTGTGTGTGTGTGTGTGTGTGTGTGTGTGTGTGTGTGTGGTGGGAGGTGTAGGCACATGTGTGCCCACTATGACACTCCTGTTGAGATCAGAGGTCAACTTTTGTGGGTTGGTTCTGGCCTGTCCTTTTTGAGACGGTCTCTTCCCACTGGGTAAGCCAGGCTTGCAGACTTTTATGCTTCTGAAGACTCCCCTGTCTCCGTCTTCCATCTCCCAGCAGGGAGGGGCACACTGTGATTACAGACACTTGTGTGAGACCCCCTGTTAGCATTCTGACCCACCCCTTGGAGACCCGCCTAGGTCCTGATGTCATCTTACTTTTAAACCCACCTCCTCAGAGGTAGCGTACTCTCTCTCTCTCTCTCTCTCTCTCTCTCTCTCTCTCTCTC
>CABHPH010120063.1:10521-20686 GCA_902168325.1 Peromyscus nudipes
TCTCTCTCTCTCTCTCTCTCTCTCTCTCTTCCTCTCTCTCTCTCCCTCTCTCTCTCCTTTCTCCTTCCCTCCATTCTCTCTACCCTCCCCCAAATAAACTTGCCAATGGATATTGCGTCTGCCATGTAACTTTCCAGTGTCTGCTGTGCCCGCCTGGCATGTCTCATCCGCCTCAGGGCACCTTAGTCCAAAACCCACCAAGGCCTCTCGAGAGCCGTATCATTATACCCCCAACTAAGGTCCTCATGTTTGCAGAGCAAATACTCTTACTCACTGAGAGAAGCTTGCTTCTGACACACCCTTCTACCAGGATGCTCTGTCTGCACAGGCTGAGTACAATGGAGTCAACTTCCTGGAGCCCTGGATTTAGAACTTGAGGGTGTCCTCTGTGACCTTCGCAGGCCTGCAGAGAGATGATCCGTGGGAAGCAAGAAGTCAGTTCAGTTCAGCACAACTCAGTAGCTGGTGTTGCCTCAGACTTTGAGAATCTGACCCCAAGTAGTTTATTTTAGGCTTGTTTGTTTGTTTTTTAAGACAGGGTTTCTCTGTGTAGCCCTGGCTGTCCTGGAACTAGCTCTGTAGACTTGGGTTGGCCTCAGACTCACAGAGATCCGCCTGCCCCTGCCTCCCGAGTGTTGGGAATAAAGGCATGTGCCACCACTGTCTGGTTTAATTTAGCCATATTTAAGCACAGAACAATTTGGTGAAAACTTTTCTGCTGATAACTAATTCAGTTCCACGTGTACAACAAAGCATACATAAACCTCCCTGAGGAACAAAGTGAGATACAGAGCAGACGTGGTTACTGTGAAGGCTAAGGTTATGTTTTAGGTTTACATTATGTGCTTAAGACATCTATAAAACAAAAATGCCTCTTATCTCTAAGTCTCACTTGCCCAAGGAAATATAAACCTGTAAATTCCACTTGCCCAAGGACATATAACTTCCTGGAATGCTGGGGGCTCTTCATGTAAGATAACAAACCACAAATGTCATTTCTATAAAGGTTGGTTGTCCCATCTACATGGGATGATAATCCCATGTAGATGGGAGGTTCACAGGCAGGAAGTACATCAAGATGTATACTTGGCCCAATTGGACCAAGGCAGGAAGTATGTAGCTTTGTGGGTTTTGCTTCTTTGTTTTTGTTTTTTTTTTTTTCCATACAAGGTTTCTCTGTGTAACTTTGGAACTCGCTGTAGACCAGGAACTCGCTGGAACTCGCGAGTCCTGGAACTCGCTCTGTAGACCAGGCTGGCCTCAAACTCACAAAGATCCATCTCTCTCTGCCTCTGTAAGGATTATGTCCCTAATTATGTCACCAGCCTGCGAAGGCGTCCCAGCCTAAAAAGCGGGTGTGCCCTCTGTGCGTTCTCTCTTTCCACACTCTCTCCTTCTGTTCTCTTCCCTCCGCACAGTCTGTTTCTCTATTTCTCTGTCTCTCTCTGTCTCTGTCTCTCTCTCTGTCTCTGTCTCTCTGTCTCTCTCTGTCTCTGTCTCTCTATCTCTCTCTCTCCCTCCCTCCCCCTCTTTCCCAATAAAGCTCTAGAAAGGTAACTATGGGGCTGGAGAGATGGCTCAGAGATTAAGAGCACTGGCTGTTCTTCCAGAGGTCCTGAGTTCAATTCCCAGCACCCACATGGTGGCTCACAGCCATCTGTAATGAGATCTTGTGCCCTCTTCTGGCCTGAAGGGATACATGCAAGCAGGACACTATATACATAATAAATAAATAAATCTTTTTTTAAAAAAAAGGTAACTATTGCTCGTGATTCTTCCGCCAACCAGCACTCTCCTCTGCTGGCATGGCTGCTGGCATGGCTGCTGGCATGGCTGCGGCAGCCAGTCAGGAGTGCCACCGCTTAACCAACACCAAGTGCTGGGATTAAAGATGTGTGCCACCACCACACGGCTTGGGTTTGCTTTTACAAGCACCTGACTAACATAATTCATGGCTATACTCTGGGAATCCCAGGTATGGACCTGGCCAGTGTCCATTGTCCTGTCCTGTATTAATAAAGCTTGTTTCAAATTTGGCTAAAAAATTGTGATAGTGCCTTAGTCTCAGCCAGTGGGATTAACACTACATTGAAACTCTTTGTAAACTGGACATGGTGAGGTACATATTTAATCCCAGCACTTGGGAGGCAGAGGCAAGGAGATCTATGTGAGTTTGAGGCCAGCCTGGTCTACATAGTAAGTTCCAGGACAGCTAGAGTTACATAGTGAGACCCTGTCTCCAAAAGCCAGCAAACAAACAAAAAAACAAACCCCACCTCTTTGTAAAGTTCATAAATATAGGTTCTGCAGAATGACTGAGAAAAACAAATTCATGCTAAGGGTCTGGGGGAGGGTCCAGTTGGGGGGGGAGTCTCTGACCTTACAGATAGAGCAGAGGTCACCAGACTAGAGAGCACGGCCACTTCCAGCCTTCTGGGTGGACACCAGGGTCTGCATTCCTTCCCTGGAAGGAACCAATCTGTGAGCTTAACATTCCAGCTTCCCCTAGTGCTTACCTGTGAGCACAGAGATCTCCAGGTCTCCTACAAGAGCTCTTTCCTCTCTGAGTTGATTTGCTCCGGCATTTTGTCCCCGTGATGAAATGTGGCTAACACGTGAGGTCATGAGAACACTTGCTGAAGTTTGTGGCTTTGATCAGGGAATTCATTAGATTGCAACATGTTAATGTGCCTCATTCACTTGATAGACAGAATTCTTCCACAGGAGACAATGCTCTTTATTATTTGACTATCTTTAACATAATGAGTTATTTCCCTAACATGGTACAAGAAAGACAAATCAGGTCTTTTTTTTGTAGCATCATTAGGAACTCATTGTTTCATATTTTATTTGATATATTTCATTACTTGACATCATTTCCTGTACTGAGGCTCAAAATGAGGTTGCCGTCTTTGGGCTCCTGGGGGAAGCATTCATTTCACAGATCAGTGAGTGTGTAAGGCTCAGAGGTAAGAATTTAGGAACAAATGTAGCAAAGTAGGACACAGCCCTACACTTCAAACCCAGGTGTGTCTAGCAGGGGCCATAAGGTCACAGACACCCTGTGTTACATGAACAATGAATTTTGTGAAAGGAAAATCAGCTTGGTCTAAAGTTAAGTAGGTACCTGAAAAGGCAAAAAGATTTTAAATGTTTGGGAAGTTAACTACAGCTAAGAGACTAGGGAGAGGTGGGAACTGTTGACATTTAGAGATAGATGCATAAGGGCCCCATGGAGTAGAATTCTGAGATCTGAGAAGCTAGTGAGCATGAGCCTGAGATGCTAAAGCTGCCTGTCCCTGTATCTGAGATGATGCCGGGCCAAGTTTGCCCTGGAAGTTTGGGAAAACTGGAGGCTAGGAGACTCTGTGGCCATCAGGAGTAAGAGGCCAGCACCACAGGAGGGCTGTCAAAGCAAAAGACACCTCAGAAATGGAGATGCAGGATCCTGGTACTAGTCAAATCCCACTGAGGGTTCATTGGAACCCTGGCTTGTGACCTTGTGAGGCACCAAGGGCATGCCAGTGTCCTCAGCAAGGTTGGAGACTGACCTGAGCGTCACTTTTGTCCCTAGAACTGGGGAAGGAGATTTGAAATATTCATAGCAGCACAGGAATTAACTTCCTGGAAAACAGCAAGTATTTCTGAGTTGATACTTCCTGGACTGGAGGGCAAACCCTGGCTACATTTGTTTCCATAGTGACCAACCAGGCCTCCCAGGGGTTCCTACTTCTTAAATAGGGTTGGCCAAGAGAGGGCCATGAGCCACAGTTGTGAGAGGGGAGTCCGGAGTTAGGTGTTCCTGGCTCATCTCTATGAGTACGGTGAGGGGCAGAGAGGGCTGGCATCTGCTGGCAGCCATAGGCAGAGTCCTGAGTTTCCTAAACAAAGTGGGTAAAGCAATGGGGGTCCCCCCACCTTCCTGAAGGATAGGTGAGATTTCCCTATGCTAACCTCACAGGTGGACTGACACACAGCTCCTATCGCCTCTGGCTCCTGATGGGCCACGAGTTCCTTGGCCTTCACCAAACCACATCCCTGCATCTGCAGGACAGGAGCCTGAATGGGCAGGTCTGGTCAGGTAATTAGGTTCCAGGTTGATTCCCTTTAAACTCTGAAATGCAATCCTCCCCTAGAGTGAGCCAAGGACTCTGACCCCACTGTGCTGTGGACCGGAGAGGAGCCATGGAGTCCTGGGCAAAGTGCATCCTTCTTCTTCTTCTGCTGCTGCTACCCGGTAAGGAGTGTTCATTCTTCAGCCATCCCCGGCTCCTTTCCCCCAGGATGGCCTCAGGACTCTTCCTCCACCATCCTGCTTCCTTATGATCCTCAGCTGCTCTCCCTAGACAACCAGGAGAGGGCTCAAAGTAGGAGGCCAAAACCCATGTGTCCATTGACTCTATGAGGGAGGCAGGAGGAGAGAGAACCACAGAGGAGGCTGGGTGGCTATTCCTGAGTAGGGTGATGTCCTTGAGCCGTGTCTCATGGGGGTGATGACTTTGAGGAGATGGAATGCTGACCCCAGACCCCTTCTCTTCTTTTCTTTTTTAAAAATTCAATGAGAGTTTCATGTGTTTATAATTTATTTTGATCATATCCATCTCTGATCCCCCTCTCTTCAGTTCCCCTGGACACTCTCCAATATGGAACTCTTCTAACCCACCACCATCATTATCCCTTCCTTCCCCCTCTTCTTCTTCGGTTGTCCACACCGAGTCCAGATGCTGCTGTCCATGTGGGCGTGGGTGTGGGGTCATCCACAGGAGCACGGGCCACCTACCAGTGGCCACACCCCCAAAGAAAAATTACTCTCCCTCACCTATCAGCTGTCAACTGATAGTCCTTCGGCTGGAGGTGACCTTGGGAGCCCACACCCTGCCACACTCCAGTGTTGACTGCCTGTTCTTGGGCAGGTCCTAGGCAGGTTACTACAGCTGCTGGGAGGGGCTGAGGAGGGCATCAGCCGCGGCATGTCCAGAAGACAGCATTTCCCAGCACTCTTCCTCACCCTACAGCTTACGTTCTTCCTGCCTTCTCTTCTGAGATGGTTTGGAGCTTGGGAGGGTGTTCCTGTAGAGACGGGTGTCCCATTTAGGGCCGAGCACTCAGTCGCTTATTCTCTGTGTGAGTGTTTGCATTAACCAGAGCCCACTGAGAAACTTTCTCTTGTTTTCTAGGGGGACGTGGGGATGTGTTGCCTTCAGGTAATGATCGGCCCTAACTGTCCCAGGGAAGAGTCCAGGGCAGGGGATGGAAGGAGATGTTGGAGATGGTGGGTCCCAGGTGGGATTGGCTTTCTGAGAAGGTCCTTCTGCAGTGTGTGGCCGTTCCAGAGATGTTGGGAAGATCGTGGGTGGCCAAGATGCTCAGGAAGGACAGTGGCCTTGGCAGGTCAGCCTGTGGATAGCTGGAGAGGGCCACATATGTGGGGGCTCCCTCATCCACCCGCGGTGGGTGCTCACAGCTGCCCACTGCTTCCGTAGGTAAGTGAAGTAGGGGTGCAGAGTGGCTGCCCTTCTCCTTACCTTGTCCCTCTCCAGCAGACGCCTCAACAGGCTGGGGCTATCTCTCCCTAGGTCTCAGAATCCCAGCTTTTACAGTGTGAAGGTTGGAGGACTGACACTCTCCCTTCTGGAGACCCACATAACCTTGGCGGCTGTGAGGAGCATCTTTGTGTACCCCAGCTACCTCTGGGAAGACACGTCTAGTGGAGACATTGCTTTGGTACAGCTGGACACTCCTCTGAAGCCCTCTCAGTTCACTCCTGTCTGCCTCCCAGAAGCCCAAGCGCCTCTCAGCCCTGGGACTGTATGCTGGGTAACAGGCTGGGGGTCCACCCAAAAAAGAGGTGAGGGAATATGTCTATACCCAGTCCCCACTCCTGCCCATGGGAAGGCTTGACTAGGGGATGTACTTCCAAATTGTGGGCTTTGCCTTGGCCACGGTGCCCATTCATGGCAGATTTGGGGAACTCCATCCAGTGTCCAGGATTCTGCCTACTGCAGAAATGGGTAAGCTGGGGCCTCGCAGCCATGAGATTATGGAAGCTGGCACAGCTCACGGGCCAGACTGGACTTGGACTCTGCTCCCCTACTGTTTCCTGGCTTGGGACATGGGAGGGACTAGAGAACAGAAAAATGGCGGGAGGTCCATGCTGTCTGCATGGTGGGAGGGGTTCTAGTGGGTCAGGGTGTACTCAGGCCAGGCCTTTCTCTGGTACAGACCTGTCGAGTGTCCTGCAGGAGTTAGCCGTGCCTCTCTTGGACTCAGAGGAGTGTGAGAAGATGTACCACATCCCAGAGAGCAGCCTGTCAGGGAAGCGATTCATCCAGGCAGACATGCTCTGTGCAGGCTTTGCAGAGGGCCAGAGAGACTCTTGCCAGGTGACAGCAGCCCTTTGCTTCTCTCCCTGGCATCCCTGCCTCGCAGTCATATCCATGCCCCACATCCCAGGGACTTGAGGAAGACCAGGGCACTCACTTAACCTCTGTGACTTTGGCAGAGAGTGTTTTTATAAAGTTTTTCTTGACTGGGCTCTCCTCCTTCTCCCTCAGGGTGACTCTGGGGGACCACTGGTCTGTGCCATCAATAGTTCCTGGATCCAGGTTGGGATCACCAGCTGGGGATTTGGCTGTGCTCGGCCATACAGGCCTGGTGTCTACACTCGGGTGCCAGCTTATGTAGACTGGATTCAGAGAACCGTGGCAGAGAACCCCTCTGACCCCTGTGGATGCTACTCCAGAGCCTCTGAGGTACAGCCGCTACTGCTGCTAGTGTTGCTGGCCTTAGCCTTGCCAGGGGCCATGTGAACTAGAGTTCCAGAGTTCTGGATCCTCTCCTGGTGGGACGGGAGACTTGGAAGCTTAGAGTGGCCACTGAGAAAGTAAGTCTCAAATGGTGGGTTTGCAGGTGACAGCCTGGGAGGTGTTGGAGTCTGAAGTGACTTGAAGAGTTTTAAGGACACAGTAATCTGGAACACAGGGACACATCCTATCAAACACAGGCAGCCACTCACGTGTCGCTTACCACAGGCCTGGTCCTGGTTCAGCTCTACATGTGTTAACCCTTTCAGTCACACACAGAGCTTCCTTCAGAGAGGGTGTGTGGACTCTTCGTCCAACAGGTGTGGATCAGAATCTGTGCTCCTGCGCTGTAGGAGGCCTCTCTATGTACCCCATGCTGGCCTCAGCCACGTAAGTGAATGCATCAGAGGCATGAACCACCACACTTGGCTCTTATTCTTCGCTCATAACGCATCTTTGTTCTGACAAAATAAATAAATAGAAATCCTTTGCCACGGAGCTGGAAAGGTGGCCTAGCAGTTAAGGGACTTCCAGAGGACCAGATTTTGATTCCTAGCATCTACATCATGCAGCTTGCAACCACAGGAGGTCCTGCTTCTGGCCTCTGAGGACATACACATGGTGATACACAAACACATAAAATAAATCATTATTATTATTATTTTGGTTTTTCGAGATAAGGTTTCTCTGTAGCCCTGGCTGTCCTGGAACTCACTCTGTAAACCAGGCTGGCCTCGAACTCACAGAAATCTGCCTGCCTCTGCCTCCCAAGTACTGGGATTAAAGGCGTGCACCTCCACCGCCCAGGAAAATAAATCATTATTAACAAGACTTGATGATTTTATGCGGATAGAGGTTTGTCTGCATGTGTCCATTCAGATCTCTGTCTCTGTCTCTGTGTGTGTGTGTGTGTGTGTGTGTGTGTGTGTGTGTATTTTGTTTTGTTTTTTGAGACACGGCTTCTCTGTGTATCCCTGGCTGTCTTAGAACTCACTCTGTAGACCAGGCTGACCTCAAACTCAAACTCAAACTTAGAGATCCACCTGCCTCTGCCTCCTGAGTGCTGGGATTAAAGGTGTGCACCACAACCACTTGGCTCTGTTCAAATATCTTGAAACTAGAGTCACAGATTAGAGTTATAGACAGTTGTGAGCTGCCATGTGGGTGCTGGGAATTGAACCTAGGTCCTTTGGAATAACAGCTGGTGTTCTTAACCACTGAGCCGCCTCTCCAGCCCCCAGAATAAGATACATATTTGTAAGAAACCCTTTGACAGAGTAGCTTTCCATCTGCTGGGTCTGATCACAAGATGCAGGGGTATGCATCGGATGGCACTGCCTTTCTCTCATGTTTTTTCTAGAAATTCATTTGCATTGTATTTTCCAAAAGTATCTGACCATATGCAATGTACATCAAATTGATAAGTTGTCATGTGCTGTTTGAGCTCGCTGAGACGCTGGCTCTGGGAACAGTTGCCTGGGGACAACTGAACCCCACTTCAAAACCCAAAATGTTTAAATGTGCTCCAAACCTCCTTGTCTAGGAACGGGCTGGCCCCTCTAGCTCCGTGACAGGAAGGATATCATAGCAAACAGTGAAAACCCGTGCCCTTGAGAACAGCTGGAAAGTGGAGCATTTTCAGCAATGGTTTCTCTTGCTTATCTCGTGATATGAAAGTGGCTGGCATGGGAAAGAGCAGCAGGAAGTTCAGCCATGGAGAGAGAGCACAACTGGGAATCCAGCGCATGCCTTAACTTACCCAGTTCCTATTGGATGTTGTGAAGATCTGTTTCATGACGTCGTCTCTATCCGTTGCTGTTTGTTCTTATACTTGGAAGCCTTACCAGAGGGAATACTCTGCTCTGCCAGGACTCACTCTATTGGGAACTCCAGCCCCCCAACAGGGCTCCCCTGGATGGGATGTGTTGAGCACCCAATTTGATGATGTTTTGCTTTCAATCACTTGTTATTTATTCATTTACATTGGCTTGCTATATACATAATGATCTAACTCACTTAAAACTAAAGGCATGGTTACCATAGATCGTTCTCCAAAGTGCAAAGAACACAATGGTAGATTTAATAAAAATAATCCTTTATAGGCTGCAGAGACGGCTTTGTGGTTTAGAGGACTGGCTGCTCTTCCAGAGGGCCAGGGTTCAATTCCCAGCAACCACGTTGTAGCTCACTATTGTTTGTAATTACGGTTTCAGAGGATCTAACATCCTCTTCTGGCCTCCATGGCCACTGCATGTATGTAGGCAAAACACCAATATTCATAAAATAAGAATAAAGTCTTTAAAAATTAAAAAAAAAAGTCCTTTGCCCCAGAAGGTTTTTGAAGTCCAGGCCTGGGCAAGTCGCCTGCATCTCTCCTGTCTTCACAGTTAGAGTCACTGCTGTCCTGTCAACCCTCCTGTGTGCTTACTAGCAAAACTCCCATTCTTTCTTGAAAGTGTCTCAAAAGTATACACACACACACACACACACACATATATATATAATATACACATATTCATCACGACTCAGTAAAGCCAAGAGCCAGGAACCATTTGATGCTTTTGGCGTCAGCCTTGGCATGTAGTTGCCATGGCCATGAGAGTCTTTGTTCTGCCAACTCTGGCCTGTGGAACATCTCCCACACACTCCTAACCTCCTGGCAACTGCAGGTGCTGCTCACAACAGCTTTGGGTACCATTACCTACTTGGTGGTGAGTGTCCTCTACCTGGGTTTAGTAGATGTACAAAAGGTCACCTGAGAGAACACATAATCATTTTCTGGCAGAGAGACATTCGAAAGTTGAACCCTTTCCTTGGAAGTTTGAGAAACTCCCACTGTCTGTGTGACATGAGGTGGTTGGGCTGCTAGGGCCATGGAGAGGATGGCTGCCCTCTTTGAGAGAACTATCCATGCTCCCCAGGGCCAACCCTCTATTTCCTGAAACATTGCCCAGTCCAGGTGGCTGCCTGTAATGCGCCACAGTAAGGCTGGCCCAGGGCCAATGCCAAAGGCAGGAGGCAGGGGAATGGCTTAGTTGGTAAGTGCTTGCCACACAAGCGTGAGGACCCGAGCTTGAACCCCAGTACCCATGTGAAGATGCTACATGTAGCAGCAAGCACCAGCAATCTGAGTGGTGGGGAGGAGGAGATGAGAACCTCTGGGGCTCCCTGGCCAGCCAGTCTAGCCTAAGAAATGAGCTCCAGACACGTGAAAGACCCTGTCTCAAAAAAATAGTTGCTAGCCTTGGAGTAAAACACTCAAGTTTCACTTCTGGCCTCCACACACGTGTACGTATGTACATATGCACATTGAACACACACACACACACACACACACACACACACACACACACACACACACA
>CABHPH010120063.1:20696-33512 GCA_902168325.1 Peromyscus nudipes
ACACACACACACACACACACACACACACACACACACACACACACACAGCTTTTGCTGGCTGCCCAGATCAGAGGGAGAGATCAGAACTCTTCTCTGGGTGCCCTCTTCCTGAGCTCAGCTCTATTCCATTTGTCCTTCCAGGATGAAGGACTCATGTCTGGTGAAGGATTTGGCTTTTCAGTGTCTACTTTTCCCTTCCTTTTCTCTTGATGTCAAGGGTCATGTGTCTTGTTAATAAATTCTCTGTCTCCTCACGCCTCACGATAACTACCTTCCAGAAGTAAGCAAGACAACCATGGAGTAGAACAAAAGAAAAGGCCTTGATTGTGCCTTCCAGATTTTTTTTAAAATTTATTTTCTAAGCAGGATCTTGTATAGCTCATACTGGAGCCAGCTTACTATGTAGCCGATGATGATTTTGAACTCCAGATCATCCCTGTTGGTTTTAATAAGTGGTGCGGTGGCACAATGTTATTAAGCAGCACTGTTACTGTGCGAGAAAAGCCACGAGGCATGACAAAATCCAGTATCAGAGTTTTATTAGGAGGAGGGGGGCAGAAGAGAGCATGGCCAGGCCTGTTGGAAAGACATGTGAGGAGAAGGGAGAGAGGGGGAGGATGAGAGAGCAGAAGAGAGGGGAGGAGTTTGTGACCACGTTTTTTTAAGGATTCCCCTGCGCATGCGCATGTGGGTTTATGGAGCTACACCACACATGCACAGATGGCACGACTGCATGGCAATCACGCAGCACACAGATGATGTAGGACGGAAGGCCCCTTACTTGGCTACTGAACTGTGCGTGTGCGGTCATATAGCTGGAGGAGTGGCTGGAACCCTAACAGATGGCACGACTGCATGGCAATCACACAGCGCACAGATGATGTAGGATGTAAGACCCCTTACTTGGCTACTGAACTGTGCGTGTGCGGTCATATAGCTGGAGGAGTGGCTGGAACCCTAACAACCCCACTTTCACTTCTGGGTTACAGGGGTGCACCACTAAGTCCAGTTTCAATTCTGCATCCCTGCTTAACCCATGACAACAGGCAACCCTACCCGTGCATCAGTCAACCCTCAGGAAGTCTCCACAGGAGAGCCTTCCTTAGACAGCAGTACTTACCTCTTCAGATGACCACACAGCCTGGTTCTAAGATCCCCTCTACCCAGGCTAAGTGTGTCTCCACGCATCTGTGTGCCTGTGTGTGGCTCCATGTGCATGAGTTCTGTAGACCAACCTTCATTTCCTGGTGGCATATTCCACCCCACCCTCCAAGGGCTGCTCCTCATCCCCACCCCTCACCCCAACAACAGGTTACAGAAAAGAGCCTAAAGCAACCCGGGGAAACACAGTTTCTGCAGCCTGGTGTTGGCTGTGTGTAAACATGAGTCCCCTTTGTCTTCTCTTAGTCTGGCTCCCCTCCCAGGGTGATCCTGCCAGAGGATTTTGAAAATGGTCATTTCTGCTACGGTAGCAGGCAAGGAGAGGCTGGGTTGGGATGGTGGTCAAGGATATAAGAGCTAGGAACCCAGTGGGGGAGTTGGGCTGTGTGTGGCACTACACTCAGCTGTGTGTGGCACCCAGGTGACTGTACCCATCCTTGTCTACATAAGGACTCCTCTCAGGCACCCCTGCTAGCTGCACTGTCCATATAATCTAGGTGGCCTCCCTCAGACACAGATCTAGTGACAGCTTCCTTCTTGGACAGGTTGTAACAGAACTGTCCAGTTCTGGGTTGTGCAAGAGGAGATAGTCATGGCCAACACAGACAACACACAGACACGCCCTCAGGGTCAAGCCAGAACAAGGATAAGGAAATGGGTACAATTTACTCAAATGTTCCGGAAGACCCAAGATTTCTGTCCAAAGGTCAAATCAGGGAATGATTGGCTGAGATGAGGAACTGAACCAGGAGCCAAGTCCGGAACGGTGGGGCCTTCCCCAGCGGTAGCCCATGGCTGAGGCTAGCATGGCCTCCTCCCTGAACAGGGAGTGAGTTGGTGAGAAGTGATTCTCAGGGACACGTGGGCTGTGCCAGAGGCACCATGGGTGGCTGGCTCCAGGTTTCCAAGCTAGACACTCCAGGATGTAGAGGCTGAGGCCTCTGGCACAGGGGATATAGGAGGCTTTGGAAAGGCCATTCTCCTCATGATTCTGGGCTGGGCTGGTACCTGCAAAGGAGGTGATAGAAGGAACAGGATTTGGGTTTCAGTATCATGCCTCTCCAGAAAATTACTTCCACTCTCTTGGCCTTGGCATCCTCATCTGTAAAAATCAGAATTAATCTCCCCAATAGGATGTTTATAACAATTAAATGAGTAGGTAACATGTGTTACATGTTGTAAAAGTATAAAATGTGTGCTCCAGCCGGGCGGTGGTGGCGCACGCCTTTAATCCTAGCACTCGGGAGGCAGAGGTAGGCGGATCTCTGTGAGTTCGAGGCCAGCCTGGGCTACCAAGTGAGTTCCAGGAAAGGTGCAAAGCTACACAGAGAAACCCTGTCTCGGAAAACCAAAAAAAAAAAAAAAAAAAAAAAAAAAAAGTGTGCTCCAAAATTGGTACATGTTGAATGCTGGTCTGTTCTTTAATCTATCCATATATCCATCCATCTATCAGCCAGCCACCTATTTGTATATCCATCCATCCATCCATCCATCCATCCGTCCGTCCGTCCGTCCATCCTTCCATCCATCCATCCATCCATTCATCCATCCACCCACTTACCTATTAACCTATATGTCTCTGTATCCATCTATTTATCAATCTATCCATCATTCATTTTACTATTTGTCCATCCATCTATCCATCTACCTATCCATTTATCTACCTACATACACATCCACTTAACCACCCATCCATCGATCCCCTCATTCAAAAAAAAAAAAAAATCAACTCATAGGATACTTTCTTGCCCAGGTTCCCAGACCCTGCTGCAGCAGGAGGCAGCCTCCCTGAGCTCTGGGACCACAGGCTTCCTCACCATTGTCTCAACCCCCTTCCTCCTTCTTACCGCTGAGTATTATTGGCTCAGCTCTGGGCTCTTTCATTCAAAGAGAGATAAAAATCACAAAAAGGCCAGCAATAGCATTGGAAGAAGGCTTTATTGAGTGCTTGCATGGGATACAGTCCAGGTCTACTCTCCCAGGAAGCCTCTATTGTCTGTCAAGTGGTTTGTGCAGGTGCTTGTGGTTATCGCAAAAGGCAATAAATGCACCATAACTTTAATCTTGGCAGGAGGACAGAGCACAGCATAGGGGGTCTACTCAGGTTCGAAGTCTGCCTGCACTGAGGCTGACCTAAAGTACATACTATTGGCACGTGGATGCTTGACCAGGAAGGTCAGGTAGCAGTCAAGCCAGGCACTCTGAGTACTATAGGAAAGTCCCTTTGCAGACTTTGGAGGAAGCAGGAGGCATCAATAGCCAGTGTGTGATGCAGAGTCTGCGGGAAGCTTCCTCAATAAGGGTGGGAAACACAGCTGGGGACTGAGCCCTTCTGGTCCCCATCCCAGCCATCAGGGACACAGGTCCTGGTTTTTCTTGTGTCTTTCAAATTCTACCAGCATGTTAGCTTATACCTGTAATCCTAGCACTTGGGAGACTGAGGCAGGAGGATTGTCTTGTGTACAATGCCAGCCTGAGCTATTGAGAACCTGACTGAAAACAAAATGGGTGTTAGGGAGATGGGCTCAGTCAGTAAAGTTCTTGCCTTGCATACACAAGGACCTGAGTTCAATCCTTAGAATCCGTGCTTAAAAACATAAAAACAAAACAAACAAACAAACGAATAAAAAATAGACAAGGCAGCCTGCACTTGTAATCCCAGCTCTGGGAAGGCAGAGGAGGAGGATCCTGGCCAGCCTAGCTGAATTGGCAAGCTCCAGGCCAATGAGAAACAGTGTCAAAGAGCAAGATAGCTCCTAAGGATGTCCTCTGGTTTCCACATGCTTGCATGAACACACACACACACACACACACACACACACACACACACACACACCAGTGACTTTGTGGCTAATAGAACTCATTTAATTTTGAGACAGTGTTTCATTTTGTAGCCCAATCTGGCCTTGAACATGTGGTAAGCCTCCTGTTGCAGCCTTCCAAATACTGGGATTACAGGTATAAACCATCACTTTTTTTTGTTTTTGTTTGTTTGTTTGTTTGTTTTTGTTTTTTCGAGACAGGGTTTCTCTGTGCAGCTTTGTGCCTTTCCTGGATCTCGCTCCGTAGACCAGGCTAGCCTCGAACTCACAGAGATCCGCCTGCCTCTGCCTCCCGAGTGCTGGGATTAAAGGCGTGCGCCACCACCGCCTGGCTAAACCATCACTTCTTGTTGAACTTTTACTTATTTATTTATTATGAGATAGAGTCTTTTCTATCTCAGGCTGGCCTTGAACTTGCTATGCAGCAAAGGATGATCTTGAACTTCTGGTTCTCCTGCTTCCACCTTCCAAATGCTGGGATCACAGATGTTTGTAACCAGATCTGATGTATGCAGTGTTAGAAATTGAACCCAGGGCTTCTTGCATGGTAGGCAAGCACTCTACCAGCTGATTACAACCCCAGCTCTTGGTTTTTCATAGAATTTTCTATTTCAACTCCCTTTTGCTCATTACCAAAATGTCTTTTTCTGTTTTTCTAAACTTTTCTTTTTGTTATATGTTTACTAATTTATCTGTTTTTTTTTTTTTTTTTTACAGTGCCCTAACTGTCCTGGAACTAACTCTGTAGACCAGGTTGGACTCAGACTCACAGAGATCCACCTGCTTCTGCCTCCTCAGTGCTGGGATTAAAGGTGTGCATCACCATGCCCAACACTATTGTGTCTATTTTTATTTATGTGCACAGGTGTGTAGATACCCCTGTGAAAGCAATGGGTAGAAGCAGGCAGAACCTGGAAGAGAGAGGTCTTCCTTTTGTTCCCTCCCCCTTTTTTTAGTACTTTAAAATTATATATATATATATATATATATATATATATATATATATATTGATTGATCAATTTGTGTGTGCGTGCGTGTGTGTTTGGAAGTCAGAGGAAACACTTTGGGAACTGATTCTTTCTCGCCACCACATGGGTCCTGTGGATCAAGGTCGTTCAGGCTTGGTAGCAAGCAGCTCTATCTGCCCAGACACTTGCTGGCCCTTCTCTCAGGTGTTTTGGGCACAACTCTGGGAAAATGAGTAAGAGAGTCCATATGAAAGAGACTAGCATCACCAACTGTTAGCAAGGACAGAGAGTGGAGAATTTACACTCTGGGGGGAACACCCCAGCTCCCGCCACTTTGAGAGCTGGTTGGCAGTTTCTTTCCTTCATGTACCCAGGCTGGCCTTGAAATTGCCATGTAGCTGAGGTTGACCAATAGCTTCCACCTCCCAAGGTGTGTGTTGTCACGCCCTGCTGGCAGTTTGTTTGAAATGTTTTCACTTACATTATGAGGCGTCAATTTCACTTTAAGAAGAATAAAAGCTTCTGCCCCCAATAGTTAATAGCCTTAAACAAATAGCCCAAATGTTCATCACTCGGCAAATTATTTAAAAACTGGGTTATAAAACAAAATAAAACAAAACATATCCTCCCCCTCAAAAAAAAAAACAAACAAAAAACCTACAGACTACATATGCTGGTTAATCTCTACTGACATCTTAATGAAATCTAGTATCAATGATCTTCATCATGTTAATTGATGTGGGAAGGATGGCCCACTGTGGGTGGTGCCATTCCCTGGGCCTGGGTTTTCCAGTCTATATAATGGAGATAGGGCACTGAGAAGCAGTTTGTGTTCATAGCTCTCTGCTTCTTTATGTGGATGGGATTCGACTAGCTGATTCAAATACCTGATGCCTTGACTTCCTCACAACAGACTGCACCTTGCTCTCTGAGTGACAATAAACCCTTCTTCCATGTTGCTTTTGTCAGAGTATTTTTGTCGCAGCAGCAGGAAAGGTAGGTAGGAGACTACTGAGCTACAAAACAGAAGAATTTCAGAAATGCATTATCAAGGGAAGGAATCCAGATGCAAGACTGCCTCCTGGTGACTCTTTTTACATGCACCCTAGAGGTGGCAAAACCAGTCAGCAGTCTCAGAAAACAGGTTGGTGGTTGCTTGGAACTCAGCATGGGGGACATTGAATGCCTGGGGAAACTTTGGGAGGTCAACTTTCCACTTTTAATGGTAGCAGAGGATATGGGGGGGAGGGAGGGAGGGGGAGTGCAGATTTACTAAAAGTTGTCTAACTTCACTGTCAACATAGCTACTGTTTGTTTGTTTGTGTTTTGTCATTTTGACCCAGGGTCTCACTCTGTAGCTCAGGCTCCTCTTGAGCTCAGACCCTCCCACTGCGGCCCCACTGAGTGCTGGGATTACAGGTGAGCTCACCACACCTGACCCACACATGCTTTTTTGTTGCTGACAAGTTATAACCTCAATAAAGTTGATTAACCCTGAACAGGAAAATACAACTGAGTAATGAAGTCTAAAGACGGTAGGGCAATTAAGTCCTAGAGAGCTAGACAAAGCCACAAACCAAACATGAACAGCAGTGTGCAATAAGGCAGAAGACATCACTGTGTAAAGGTCAGACAGATAAGAGCTCAAGCACACGTAAAATAAAAGTACCTCATTAAACATAAATGAGAAGAAGTATTGAGGAGGCTACTGTGCTCCACGTGGGATAGTGAAAAGCTCCAGCCCGGTGGAAGGCGGCACACCACTGCAATGTATACTTTAAGATGGTTTAAATGATCTAGGCATGGGACTTCACACCTGTAATCCCAGTATTTGGGAAATTGAGGCAGAAGGATTGCCATGAGTTTTAGGCTAGCCTGGGCTACATAGTGACACTGTTTCAAAAAATAATAAACAAATAAAATGAATTAAATAGAGGCTGGAGCTATGGCCTATTGGCTAAGAGCACTTGTTGCTCTTGCAGAGGACCAAGTCCAGTTCCCAGCCCCCACATTCACAAGCATTTGTAACTCCAGGGGATCTGATGACCTAGTCTGACATCTAAGGGCACAAAGCATGCACATATATGTATGCAAAACACTCATACACATAAGATAAAAGTATATTTTAAGTTAATTAAATACAAAATAAGACGAGTTAAATAGTAAATTTTCTTTTTTTTAATAATGAATTTACTGGTACGTTTACTACAATAAATATATATGCTAAACTCTCACAATGTATAAATGGAATTGGAGACCTCAGAGTGACTAGGGGCCAGGGACATAAAGTCTATGGGGAGTACAGACTCTTAGGTTTGGAGTCCTAGGAAACAGACCCTGCTCTAACACTCAACTAGACTCCTGAGCAGGATGGGAATGGAATTGGGCAGGTTGAAGAGCCCCAGTCATACTCTGTAGAGTCAAATTTTTACTAAGCTCAGTCTTGCCATGGCTCTATGCTTACCTCTGTCCTAGCTCACCCTCTAGGCCAGCGATTCTAGTCCTTTGCTTAAAGAATGTAAGGCAAGAGGTAAGGGGTGAAAAGGGGCCTGAGCCTGGCATTTCCTAGTGCATAGCCGCATCTCTGACTTTGTACACTAGAGGGCAGAAACACTTCACAGTATCATGGGCCCAAAACATCCTAGGTGGTTGTTCCCAGGCCAAAGTCCCATGCTCTGTGAAATCTCCAATTCCATGGACAAGTTCAAATTCAGATTCCCTCTCCCATATGGGGCCTCCCAGGGGTCACTGGTCTGCACACGGGCCCTCCCAGACTGGTTTGCAGGAACCAGTCCTTCCTTAAAGGGGGTGGCAAGAATGGATGGAGGGGTTTGGAATATGGGGTTTCTCCAGGAGTAGCTTTAGACTTTGGGGAGCCTAATGTGATATGACAACACGGGACCTCTTGCTAAGGGCTTAGTCAGAATGTTAGCACAGTGACATTGGGGGGTTGCAGTGTGGGCACGTGGATAAAACCATCCCTGGCTCTTCTGAAGCCTTTTGATACTGTGGAAAAAGAGGATTCTCGAAAGTTCCCTTGTCTCAATCTGGGTCCTGGAGACCTCTTAAAACCATGTCTTTTCCTCAGAGCTTCTTTAAAGTCTTCCCACCTCCCTGTGGCTCCTGGATTCTCAGGAGCCATGCTACTGTTGCTGACCTTGGGTCTCCTTGCTAGTCCCTTCTGCAGAGCCCAGGATGAATTCTTACACTTGGTCTACAACCCTGATTTCCCACGTCCTGATCTGTCAGAGCCAGCTGACAAGTCGCCCAGGTAGCTGAGTGGAGGCATGTGGATACCGAGAAGACAGAACGAGAGTCAAAAGGACCACTAGTCAACGTCAAACAGTGCCTGAGTTTATTTCACAGCCAGCTTATATATAAACTTGAAGGGCAGAAGTAGAACAGTGCAAGCACAGGCATCCAACCATTGTCTACCCTGTCCTTTGGTCAAGGAGCAGGCCATTTCATTTTCTATCTTGATGTACCTCCCAGCTGGATGTCAGCAGCCTGAGGCCTGCATCAGCAGCCTGTGTCTAACTAGACAGTGTGTTCCTTCCCATGGGCTAATCAGGACTTTCTCACAGCCCTTCAAGGAGACTCTATGGGCTACTCAGGACTTTCTCACAGTCTTGGAGCAAGTAAGTCTGAACTCTATTGACTCAGAATAGACTTCAGATTCAAACTGGGAAACTGAGTCAGTTATGGGCTCCCACAATTCCTCCTTTTTTATTTATTTTAAGACTCCACTGAGTCTCTCAGATGACTGTGCCTGTATTAGGTGTTTCCTTACCACACTCCAATCTTACCCATCATGGGAGCATGAATTCCGTCATTCATGTCCTGTCTTAGGTTGAAAGGAGGCAAAGAAAACTTACCTGTCTTTGGTTATCAGCCTCTGGTATCATAAGTCAGGAGAATATGTGGAGTTTTACTCCATGAAGTTCTGAGCCCAATTTTTATAGCAACTTTATAATCAGCTTGAAAACCATAGGCAAACAGATTAATCCTATTAAGACATATATCCCAATAATTATAATATAACTTAAGAGTGAAGTAAATGATGAGCATGATGGAATAGCCTTTTTAAATTGTTCCAACATTTTTTCAGCTGTTTTAGCCATATCAAAATCTAATTTAGCCTTTTTTTATTTTTATAATCTCTTGATGTAATTTAGCCAAATCTCAAGATTCATTATAATCATGCCAAATTCCTTTAATATGTGCCTTAACACTTTCCCATCCAACAACATTTTCATTATATATAGAAGATGTAATATAAATCCATTCATCATTACCATGACATTTTAAATGTATTCTAGTTTTAGGCTTTGGAGCTCATCTCCCTAAAACTGTATCATCTCATATAAAGCATTCAATTTATGTTCCATTCTTATATCTATATCTTTTTGTGTTATTAATGTCATAGAAACATTCTTAGATAACTGATTAACAAAACCCACTGTCTGAATGGACTGAGACAAAGCCTTAGTAGTACATAGTAGAAACAATCATAGTAGTAGCAAGCATGGTAACAAGGGCTGCAATTTCTGCTATAACTAATCCAACAACATTCTCTTATCTATCTAAAGCTTTTTTAATCATTTGTAACCATTTATCATCAAATCATGGATCATTTATATATATTGGCTTTATTATAAAAGAAGGTTGGTTTAACATTATTATATGAGTATGATTGTCTATTTGAGAAATATAATTAGTCAAAATGCAGTTAAAACATGATATAGTAAACATAGAAGTATTTATTTATTTATTTATTTATTTTTTGGTTTTTTGAGACAGGGTTTCTCTGTGTAGAAGTATTTATAAAAGTATTTACCTCTCCAACTAAAAGGACATAGGGCAATGTAACATAAGCTAAAACAGTCTCAATCGAAAGACAAACAGGGTTTTTTGTTTTGTGTTTTTGTTTTGTTTTGTTTTGTTTTTGTTTTTGTTTTTTTTGGTTTTTTTGGATGGGTGCAGTGAACTTTATTGATGGTGTTCAAGAGAGTAGGGCTCCCTAAGCCCGTCCTGTTGTTCTGGGAGTCTGGGATGGAAACTGTGAGGGAGATGCTCAGTATCGGGGGCTGAGATGGGACAGGAACTGCTCAGCACCCGAGGGTCTCTCTTGCTGTCCTTGCTGGGATGGGTGGTCCAGGGTGGGCTTCTTACTCCTTGGAGGCCATGTAGGCCATGAGGTCCACCACCCTGTTGCTGTAGCCAAATTCATTGTCGTACCAGGAAATGAGCTTCACAAAGTTATCATTGAGAGCAATGCCAGCCCCAGCATCGAAGGTGGAAGAGTGGGGGGTCACTGTTGAAGTCTCAGGAGACAACCTGGTCCTCAGTGTAGCCCAGGATGCCCTTTAGTGGGCCCTCCGACGCCTGCTTCACCACCTTCTTAATGTCGTCATACTTGGCAGGCTTCTGCAGGCAGCATGTCAGATCCACGACGGACACATTGGGGGTAGGAACACAGAAGGCCATGCCCGTCAGCTTCCCGTTTAGCTCTGGGATGACCTTGCCTACAGCCTTGGCGGCACCGGTGGATGCAGGGGTGATGTTCTGGGCAGCCCCACGGCCATCACGCCACAGCTTCCCAGAGGGGCCATCCACAGTCTTCTGGGTGGCAGTGATGGTGTGGACTGTGGTCATGAGTCCTTCCACAATGCCAAGGTTGTCATGGATGACCATGGCCAGGGGGGCTAAGCAGTTGGTGGTGCAGGAAGCATTGCTGATAATCTTGAGTGAATTGTACTTCTCATGGTTCACACCCATCACAAACATGGGGGCGTCAGCAGAAGGGGCGGAGATGATGACCCTTTTGGCCCCACCCTTCAAGTGGGCCCCAGCCTTCTCCATGGTGGTGAAGACACCAGTGGACTCCACAACATACTCGGCACCAGCCTCACCCCACTTGATGTGGGCAGGATCTCCCTCCTAGAAGATGGTGATGGCCTTCCCGTTGATGACCAGCTTCCCGTTCTCAGGCTTGACTGTACCGTTGAACTTGCCATGGGTAGAGTCATACTGGAACATGTAGACCATGTAGTTGAGGTCAATGAAGGGATCATTGATGGCAACAATATCAACTTTGCCAGACTGGAAGGCAGCCCTGGCAACCAGGCTTCCAATTCGTCCAAATCCGTTCACTCCGACCTTCACCATCGTGTCTCAGGAACGAGGCTGGCATTGCACGGAAAGATGCGGCTGTCTCTGGAACAGGGAGGAGCAGAGAGCCTTGTTTTTGTTTTTTGAGTTAGGGTCTTTCTGTATAGTTTTGGTGCCTGTTCTGGATCTAGCCCTATAGACCAGGCTGGCCTCCAACTCACAGAGATCCACCTGGTTCTACCTCCCGAGTGCTAGGATTAAAGGCATGCACCACTGCTGCCTGGCGACAAACAGGTTTTGATGATTGGAATGTCCTGCCATTGTCCCCATGGCATGAACAAGTTTCCAACATAAGTTTGTGAAAATCCTGTACTGGAATACCAAATTCCAGCTGACAGTCCTTGGTCCCAAGATTCAGCTGTAGACATAGAATAAGAGTCATTATAATCATCTTGATTTCCAGACCAGTCAAGAATATATTGTTGTGTCCCTGTGATGTTGTATTTTAAAGGAACAATGCAGGTACATCACCGCCATAACAAAGTTCTGTTAGACTCTCATAATTCTTTTGTGCATGGAGGAAATCATTGAGAGGGTGAAATATTACTTCCCCAATTACTTTGGGGAAGCAATAACTTTGTATAATGTGTACATTGTTTATCATGCCCCATTATTTGTTTTGAAAACATTCCAAAGCATCCCTCTAAAGAAATATTTCTTTTCCATCCATCCCTGGTCCCAACAACTCTTGCTCACATAAACCCTCCTCCTTTTCACAAATTGGACTCCCGGAGCTCCACCCGGGGCCTGACCATGGATATCTGCATTCAGTTCTCTCAGTCATCCAGCCCAAGGAAGTCTGGTTGGTTTTTAATTTTAAAAATAGCTGATGATTCTGCCTATTCAATATTTAGAATATATATTATATCCTGAAAAACTAAAGTGTCAAAAATAAAAAAAAAAGGTTAAAAACTTTAAATAATTTTCAGAATTTATTAGGGGATATTCAATGATTACAATTATCTACAGATGGTTTAGAACCTTTAAATGATATTTTAAAAGGAGATAATGATCCTAATTCGCCTAGACAATTAACTAAAAAAAAAAAAAGGCTCTTTCACAGGTTGAAAATGGTATTCAGTATCAACAAATACATTACACTGATTATGATCAACCTTGACAAACATATATCCTGCCCACTAGACTTACTCCTACAGCAATATTTTGACAAAATGGTCCTCCTTTATGGTTACATCTTCCTCTTTCATCAGTTAAAATGTTAAAATCATATTAACAACCTGTAACATGTCTAATACAAAAGAGTCAAATTAAATCTAAAAAATATTTTGGAAAAAAGCCTGAGATTATTAATATGCCATTCACTCAACAACAAATTGATTGGCTATTTCAAAATAATGATTCTTGGGCAATTGCTTTTGTTCAAGTTTTAGGTCAAATGGATAATCATTTTCCTGCTGGTAAATTATTACACTTTGCAAGATACATTCTTTAATTTTCCCTAAAATAATAATACAAATTCCAATAAAAGATGCTGCTTTGATTTTTACTAATGGCTCATCTAATGGAAAATCAGCCTATGTAATCAATAAAAAGGGATATATAATCTAGACTACTACTGCTTCAACTCAAAGATTAAAAAAGGAGAAATTGTGGAAGCCCAAAATGACTTAGCTTCCCAGATTGAAACTGAAGTCAATTCTGAGTCATTAGAGTTCAGGCTTGCTTGCTCCAGG
>CABHPH010120064.1:0-84210 GCA_902168325.1 Peromyscus nudipes
GTTATTGGACTATTTAAATAGTTTATCTGGTCTTGATTTAACTTAGGTATGTGGTACCTATCCAGAAAATTATCCATTTCTTTTAGATTTTCCAGTTTTGTGGAATAGAGGCTTTTGAAGTATGACCTGATGAGAGAATCTGCAGAATTTTTAGTACAATAGTCTCAGCACATGAACTAGAGGTTTATTTTTCTGTCAATATTTTGCCAAACCTTCTTTACAAGTCAAGTACAAATATTCATGTTTACTCTTTAAAATTAGTATTGTTTTACATATGCTAATTTAAAATCATTTGCATATTAAAAAGAGACTATCTGCAGTTTAGTTTTTCTCTCACACTTTAATCAGATAGTTTTGGAAATTTTCTCTTTCCTGTAAACACATCCTGGAGGAAGGCTCATTTGCATTTTGTTTGAGTACTGCCCTTGCAGACTGTCAAAGAGCCTACCCTACTATGTCATTACTTAGCTTGTCAGTACATAGACTTGGCATCATACTGCTGTAGCATTCATTCAAGGATAAGTAGCTACTTTCCATCTTTTTCTCATCCTGAAATAGTCAAATTAAAAATCAGTTAATTTTTTTTATTCTTGTAATAATCATTCCTAGTCCCTGAAGCTCAAATATTTATAGGCAATCACGAACTCTTATAATCGCACGTTCTTCCCCATTAAGGAAAGGAGTTTATATCTAATCCCAACAGGTCGTATGGTAACTGAAATCAATCCAACCTTGCTTCTGGTCCTGCTCTAAGAAGTAAATCAAATCTAGCCAGTAACCCCTGAAAACACTTTATAAGCACAGTATCAGCCAGGCATTGATCCCCCCATAACACGTTCCCTGCTGCTGCACCTGAGTTCTGACTGATTAAAATCCATACTACCCACAGGTGGCCTGCACAGGCCTGCTGTCAGTCTTCCTGGAACCATCAAGACGCTCTTCCTCAATGAAGCAGCTTTCACTGATGTCATGTTCTCAGATCCCAACTACCTGCCTGCCTGGACCTGCTCTCTGACCTGGGCTTTGAGTCTCCTAGTGAGTTTGCTAGATTTCTAGAACTGGTCCAGCCTCATCTGGCATCACCTAAAATTATCCAGACCCCATGATGACAGGCTTTGTGACTACTTCTCTGGCTCCAGGTGCTTATCCAGTCTCAATGTAAGAAGTGTTACCTTTGGAGTCTTGATTCCTTTCAGCATGATCAAATGAGGCATCAGATATAAGTTGAATACGTTTGTTATACCCACAGCTTTAGAGTCCAAATATTCACAAATGTAGTCTGTCACTCTATAATACTGATTCACAGACTGCCAGTATTTCATGCACCTCTGCATAAAGCTAAGTTCTTTCAACTACTCTATGAGTTTTTAAAAAATCAATTTATAGTTCCATGCTCATTTTAAATTGTATTTTTTAAAACTTTTTTTTTGTAGTGCTTGGGATTGTACTCAGGTACTTGAGCATGCTAGATATATATTCAACCCACTGAGATAACACCCCCACCTGCTTACTCATTTCTAAAGGATCTGAAAAATTAAGATTCTTATATTTACTTTTATAACTCTCCCTGCAGTTAAAAATCAGTAACCCATATAGAACTTTCAGAGATTCATTCACAAATGACTTGATATGTGTACAAAGTCTTACCATTATTCAAATAAACATCTTAGTAATGGTTGTTTGCAATTCTAATAAAAAGCATTTATAGAGGAATTATGAAAATAAAGTATAGGATTAAAATGATTTATTTTTAAAATTTAGAAAAATTAAATATTGTAGTTTTATAAACCAACACTGGCTGAGAATATAAAAGAAAACAGATAACTTAATGATCAACAAAATATACAAACATTCATAAATGCTAATTTGACCCAATGCTATTAAAATTAAGTTGAATGCTTTTTTGGTTAATACCATGACTCATAATTTATATTTATAATGCATTAAAAGCCATATAAGGGAGGCCTACTCAGATTACCAGCAAAGAATGAGCCTCTGCTATATAATAATTGGTCATGCTTTTTTACATTTATTACTTTGTACCAAGCACTATTTCATTTCTTGTGAACTCAATTGCAGAGTATGTTTCACACAGTATCTCTTTTGATGCTATTTCTCTGACATATTATTTTCATCTCTGACCTCTTCTTTAAGTGCCAGCCCTGTATTTCTAGTCTCCACTTGAACAAAGTGGCTCATGCATCTGGACTATATACCAAAGAGAACAAGCCAAGCGTGGAGATGGGTTTTCCTAGGGTCTAACCTCTGGTATTGGTACAACCCTCAGCCCATGAACATTAACTCCTCTGTCTCTTTCATTCCCTACGTGCCTCAGTTTTAAAATTCTCCATAACGCCAGGCGGTGGTGGTGCACGCCTTTAATCCCAGCACTCGGGAGGCAGAGCCAGGTGAATCTCTGTGAGTTCGAGGCCAGCCTGGGCTACCAAGTGAGTTCCAGGAAAGGCGCAAAGCTACACAGAGAAACCCTGTCTTGAAAAAACCAAAAAAAAAAAAAAATTCTCCATAAACCTCTTAAATCTTCCATTATGTCCCCATTACTACTTCCTCCAGAAGGTTCAAGACTCTGCAATTTATCACGTATGAGAGTAGATGTCCCCTACTCATCTCCTAATTGCCAATAGTCTCTGCCGTTTAAAATCTGTCCTTCCACGGGGATCGTCCAATGATGGAGAAATGGATGAGATCTACATGAACAGACTGGACGTGAGTGGGGATAATGAGGGGCGAGGGGCGAGGGAAAGAGAACTTGGGGGAGCGGGAGATCCCAACTGGATCAAGTGCAGAGAGGAAACACAGGGAATGTTCATGATAAATGAAGACCGCATGAGAATGGGAAGAGGCAGAGTGCTGGAGAGGCCCACGGAGATCCACGGAGATGCCCCCACAATAGACTGCTGGCAATAGTCGAGAGGTAGCCCGATCTGACCTACCCTGGTGATAGGATGGCCAAACACCTTGATTGTCGTACTAGAAGCCCCATCCAGTGACTGAGAGAACTAGATGCAGATATCCACGGTCAGGCCCTGGGTGGAGCTCCGGGAGTCCAATTGGCGAGAAGGAGGAGGGTTTATGTGAGCTAGAGTTGTTGGGACCAGGGATGGATGGAATACAGGGACAAGTGGCCAAACAAACGGAAACACATGAACTGTGAACCAATGGCTGAGGGGCCCCCAACTAGACCAGGCCCTCTGAATGGATGAGACACCTGATTGGCTTGATCTGTTTGGGAGGCATCCAGGCAGTTGGACCGGGTCCTGTGCTCAGTGCATGAATTGGCTGTTTGAAACCTGGGGCTTAGTAGAGACCCTTGGCTCAGCCTGGGAGGAGGGGACTAGACCTGCCTGGGCTGAGTCCACCAGGTCGATCTCAATCCCTGGGGAGCCTTTGCCCTGGAGGAGATGGAAATGGGGGGTGGGATGGGGAGAGGGGGGCGGGGTGGCAGGAGGGGTAATGGGGTGATCTATGACTGATATGTAAAGTTGAATTATATTGTAAAATAAAATAAAATAAAAAAAAACAAAAAACAAATAAAATCTGTCCTTCACCAAATCTAGTGATGGTTTCTTACAAAGAATGACGGGAGGAGAAACTTGTCAAGGGATTGAAAATCATCATCATTTTGTGTTGGCTTCAACTTCATAACACATATTGTCTTTCTTCAACCCTCAACTCTAGTTAGGTTGTGGCCATCATGAGATTTACTGCTATTCGCCCTGTTTTCTGTTAAGACATGATCTGTCTTATATGTGTGTGGAAAATATAGGATAAGATGGAACACCAGAATCCTTTTTCTCTTTCTCATATCCTCATCAAACTGAATTTACATCACAGTTTGTATAGCTGTATCCACTGAATGTGTCATGTTAAACTCATCTTGATATTCTTACTATTTAGCATGCTGGTTTGCTCAAAGGAGGAATTTCTGATGGTTTGCACAAATAAGTCCATATATTTATGGTTATTGAGAGTTTTTCATAATAACATAGTTTAGATTATATAAATAGGTTAGAAAATATCAATAGTTATTTTACTTCCAGAAGGGAGATAAAATCTATAATACCAGCCATAATTTTAATTCAAAATACTCCAACTATTACCCATGCATTGACACCACCAACTTAAAGTGCTCTTGGTTGGACAGGAACATTGTTCTTCCTCTTTGGTGTCTTAAAAAGAACCATGTGCCTTGAAGTGTTCTTATAGGAGATGTAGGTTCTGGTGGTAGCTCATAGATCAGTAATGAGCTGATCTATGTGTGTGTATTTGCATGTGTCTGTGTAATTAAGTATGCTGTAAATATAACATTGAATCATGTCACTGAATCTAACTTATATTATAATAAATTTATTAAAAATTAACAGTGAAAGACAGGAAGCTAAAGACCCAAGAGTTTGTAGATCTAAGCAGGCCAGTTGATAAAGATGGCCACTCTATGGCTGTAGGTCTGTTCCATTTGAAGTAACATCAAGAAATTGTTAAATATTAAATAAATCAATGGTAAATTAAGACAGTTTATCTGAATGCAGGAGGACTTTTGATATGTGCATACTCTGCTCAGTTTGAGTTCACAGAAGAAAAAAAAAGCAGCAAGAAGTATTAGAGAAAAAGCTTAAAAAGGAATTTGAAAAGGTACTGTAGCAATAAAATATTGGAGAAAGTGTTAATTTAATTCATAGTAAGTTTAATAATTGAGATCTCCTTGCTAGTTATAAGGAGGCAAAAGGGAAACAGTGTGGACTACAATAATCTTGAAACTAGTAGAGGAGTGAACCTGTGATTAAATATCAGACATCGGGTGAGAAGGCTTTCTGAAATAAAGGAGTCTTTTAGAGACAGAGATTGGCTTTCAAAGAATGGAGGACCACGTAGATGCCTCTGGTGCCCCAGAAGCTTGCAGAAAGACCTCCTGGACTTGGAGCTCAGTCTTTGGAAAAAAGAGTGGGACTAACTGGGCTAGTTCTCAATGGGGACACACAAGGCTCTTCTAGAAAGGATGATGGGCCCTAAATGCTACTGTTGGGACATTGGATCATTACTGGATGCCCTTGGAAAGAGGAATTTGTGTCTCTCTTCCTAGTCTCTGCCTCTCTCCATTATCTTCCATTCCCAAACAAGTAAAAAATTGAAGCAGAACGAAAAAGAGTATGTTTTGGATCTAGAAAAGTAGAAATGAAGAATATATTGGTGGTTACTAGTAACTGAAGGCAGAAGGGAAATAAACAAAGGAAAAATGTCACTCAAACTGCACATTTTTAATTGGAACACAGGTTTTTGTGTTCTGTTTCACAGTAAGATTAAGAATAATATAGTTAATAACAAGTATTTCAATTAGCTTTAAAAAGCAGATTTTTATTAGTATCATAAAGACATGAGAAGGAGAAGGAGAGGAAGGAGGAGGAGAAAGTAAGTTTATAGGAAGTCTGCTCCATCAGCAAAAGCTGAATGTGCAGAAGGGTACACTTAAAGAGATTCAAACTCAGAGATAATGTAATGTCATAGCATATGTATATCTAAAAAAATCTGGATGCTAACTAACTCTCAAATGGATTTTACCCATGAAGACAAAGTTTATATTTGTTTTAGTGGGACTTTAAAAGTTATACATGCCTAAAAACAATAAATATGAATTTGTACTCCTGTCAGAATATTCCACTTTGTTCCAGCAGGAAACGCAGAAGAGCCTCACTAGAGGTCAGTACCTTTGATTTCTTCTAATTAACAAGTTACTTTCATCAGTTAATGTAAGAGAAATACATAATTTATGACCCATAATCAGATTTCACATAATAAAAGGCCTAATTTGACACCACAGCTACATTATGTCCATTAGAGCTCATCCTCTGCAGGTACTGCCAGTAAAACTTGTGCGTATTGCTATAGAGCAGGGAAGAAGTGAGGTGGAAAAGTGAACTAAATTATGCTATGAAATATTTAATATCAATTGTCAGCTCATTAATCAGACAAACAGTGGCTGCAGCCAGCAGTACCATTCCTGCAATTCTTGGAGACACAATGTCTCCTGTGCTGGTGAGTGTTTTCTGTTGTAGACTTTTCAGTTGCCCTGGGGTGCATGCCAGAAACATCTTCCTACGATATTTCAATGGAGTCCTGGAAAGTGGTACTGTTGCCTCAAGCTTCCTCTCCTGAGAATCCTGCCAGTGATTATCAGCCAAAGGACTAATGGCCCTGCTTTGTAGTGAGGTAGAACCAGAAGTCTTTATGCCCCAGAGCTTACATCACATCACAAAACCTTCCAGCCCTTGTATAAATGTGCTGGGCTTCTTTTAATTTCCACCATGCCTCCTGTCTTCTCCAGGAGATGTGTCAGGGTGAAGGTATTTCATTGCCTTAGTCTTGATGGCTTAGTTCTCATCTACAAATCTGCTGCCCTGCACTTTGAGTTTTGCTTAAACTTTTAAGTTCTCTTTAAGAACCAGAGGTTCTTCCTATCCTTTACTGACATACGCCTCTCGTTGCTCTTCTTTCGTGTCTGATACGCTGACTTCCCTTTTCCCCTCATGCTTTGCAATACAGAACTTTCAACATGATACAGATTCCAATTGTCTATCATTTAAGATTCACATTGTTACACCAGTTCCAACAGCATTAGTCCAAATTGCCAAGTAAATGTTGTTTTTCCTCTACCAATTGCAGATAGACTGGAAGCCTTTCAGAGAACATAATGTTCTATTCAGGAAAAAAAAGCAAAGTTTTAAATGATTTCTGAGTAGTTATGATGATAGACAGGGGACAACAGGTCAAACAAAATGCCAATGGCAGTCAACTCTAACTGAGACTGTTAATGTTAATTACACACACACACACACACACACACACACACACACACAGGGAGAGAGAGAAAAAAGGAGGAGTGAGTAGGGAGCGAGTACATGGACACGCACACTGGTCATTTGATGAGGAGAACTGTTCAATCCATCTTTACAAATGAGGAAATTTAGGCAAACGCAGTTTTAAATCCTAAGGCAGATAAGTGCCATTGTGCTGACTGAAGGAGCGTGGAGTTTGGAGGCAGAAACAAGCATGTGGGAAAGGCATCTTCTTGGCACACTATTTTGCTTTAAGTGACTAAGTTAAACTTGCTACATCTAAGTTTCCTTGTATTTAGAGTTTATAAGGAGGTTATGGAAATAAATGAAGCAGCAAATGTAAAGTTAAAGCATAGAGTGCAGTTTTGTAATAATTGGTACCATTTCTCAGATGCACCTATGTTGTCTTTGTATATTGCTACTTCTATTTCAGGGCATCAAGAATGTGCTCATCTGGTCTGCACAGATGCTGAAATTCCTGATTGCTATGATTCACAACATTTCTTAAATTCCTTCTGTGTACACAGTATTTAATACTGACCTATTTCATGCCTTCTCCATGGAGACAGTATTATCCCAAGTAGACTGAAAATTGATTTGGGAGCAGTAGAAACACATCTCATTCTATGAATAACCTATAGATATATATTCAGTACACAATACAATTTATTTGTGATATCAAAGTTTCATTTGAAATTTGAGATTAAGAAAACTTGCCTATAAAGACTCTTGGTGGTAATACTGTGAAAAGGAAGTAACACCACTTAGTTTAATTGCGATGTCCCAATATACTGATTAGGTGTTTTGTCAAATTGACACAAGCTAAATTATTTAGAAAGAAGGACCCTTCCTTGAGAGGATGCCTTCATCAGATTGGGTTATTGGCTGGGATATGGGGAATTTTCTTTATTGGTGATTGATGTGGGAGGGCTCAGCCCACTGAGAGCAACGCCACTCCTGGCCAGGTTGTCCTGAGACTTCTCAGGGCAGTGACCTTGAGCCTGTGGAGCAAGAGATTAAGAGTAATTAAATTAAATCACTTTAATTTAATTCTCCAGGTTGCTGCCCTGAGTGTTGTCATGGCTTTCCTCAATGATGGTCTGTGGCAACCAAAAGAACCCTTCCCTCCCCAAGATGCTTTTGGTTATAGTTTTTATCAGAGCAATAGAAAGCAAAGTAAGGCAGAACGACTTCCTCTGCAGCTGCCCCTAAGTATACAACATTAAGTTCTTGAAGGGCAGAGAAATTGTAAAAGTCACATGGTGTAAGTGAAACAGACCTCCTAGAGATTGAGACTCAGAAAAAGAAATGGACATATTACAGATATAGTTAAAAAATATACTAGAAAATTGGCTCCACCAGAACCTCGGTGCTTCAGAAAAGTCGCTAACATGTGCCTTGGTTTCACTATGGATCCCAGAACCTGAGAACCCTCCTGAAAGCACAAGTGGAACCACTGATGCCTTCCTTACAGAGGAATTGAGGAAATGAGGACTGCGGGTGGGTCCTGTCTGTGCGATGAATGCAGGAACCGTCACTGAGCACCGTAGAACTAATGTGTCTCATCTGTGAAGTCTGTATGTGCTTTCTCACTCCCTTTTCTCGTGTAGAAAAAAATCTTATTCCAGAAGGTATCTCTTGTAAGATTATAACTATAAAATAGAAGAGACAGGGCTCTGGGTCTCCCTGCACTGAATTCTACTACAAGTCATTGACTTTGCAATTGGTAGAAACAGACTTCAGCTTGCTCAGCTGGCTGTAACACAATTTTGTGTTTGAAGCCTCTGCAGACTGACCTTAGTTTTAGAGCAAACAGGTTTCCGATGCCTCACTAAGTCCTTTATTTGAAATGGTCAGAGTCACATTTCTCTCCAGGGTTCTTTCTTGGCCTTGGAACAAAGACTGTCTCAGTGCTGTAGCACAGTTTACAAGTACTTTTTTATTATAATGAGCCATATTCACTTGAAAAAATAAAACAGCTATATAATATTTAAATACAGTGTTTTTTGTTTACTTAGCTGGTTTTTAAATTGTTTGCTGTTATAAAAGGAAGCCACTAGTAAATGCTCACATAAAATTATTTGTGCTGTGAAATTAGTGGAGCTTACTTTATATTGGCAGTCATTTACTTTAACTAGATATATAACATTTCAAAGTGTTAAATTTTATGCAAAGGGAAAACATTGTACACATATTCAAATGTTGAATTATGTGATTTTAGTGACGTGGGCCAGCACAGTATCAACAAACTTTCAAGAAAAGTACAATTTAATGTCTGTATTGTGAATTGGGGACATTGAAATGTATGAAAATCCTATTTTTGAAGATTTGAAGTATATATTTTTCTTTAATTTTTTATGAGAGTTGAAGAAATCTATATAGGATTCCATGAAATTCAAAGGACATAGTTCAGACTATTGCCTGTTTTATCTTCCCTAGGAAAGAAGCCCACCCAAACAGGAGAGCTCATCCAAATACTTTTCACAATCACTATGTTATACCATGCTTTTCTTTTTGTTTGTTTGTTTGTTTGACACAGGTTCTCACTATGTAGCCCTGGCTATCCTGGAACTTTCCCTTGCCTCTTAGATCAGACTGGCCTTCAACTAGCAGAAATCTGCCTGCCCCAACCTCCTGAGTGGTAGGATTAAAGTCATGTGCTACCATGCCAGGCTTGTACTATGGTTTTCAATTTGACTGATTTTGTTTAAAGAGACAATCATGCAAATTTGACTGATTTTTGTGTTATTGTCAAGAGATAAAAAAATATAGGTTATGAGCACAAAGCTTGAGAGTTAATGGTGTGGAAGAAGCTAGGGCTACTAAAAACCAGCACAGATGAGATATGTGACACTGTAAATTATGCTGAAGACGGTCTGCTAAGATGCTCAAAGATTGAAATACTGTTTGCTTCACACAGTTTTAAGTTGTGTGCCCATCTTTTTGAATGAGGTGGTCTTGACTGTAAAAATGCTGAGAACTTACACCACTGACAGTAGAATCTGTATGGATCTGAGAGCTTTGCATTGCCTTGGTTAATACTACTTTTCTTTGAGTGTTCATATAGCCTGATTCTCAAACCTCATTATGAAAGAGGAAAATAGAACAACTCAGAGCTTAGACTTCACCTGTCAATCATGCCAGAGGAGACTGTTCCTCATGACAGCAGTAGCAGAGAGCCTGATATGCTTCCTACAGCAACTGATTCCAAAGAAGTGAACCTGGAAGGAGCTCAAGGGCACATTCTTTGAGTCTTTGCCTTATGTTAGTGATCAGATAAATCACACACCCTCCCCCAGTGGGAAACATACAGGAGATGGCTGGGCCAGAGATAGTTTAGAGAAACCTCCAGATAGAGGTCCTAATGGAAAGTTATTATTTCTACTTAGAAATGAGAATGCCACCTGTTAGAGGTGAGCGCCTTGGTCAAGGTCACAGAGGTAGTAACTGATGGATCTAAGTGTTTGGTGTTCTACTCAGTGAGGCTGCCATAGTCAAAGAAGCACAGCTGTAAGCCTGTGTGATTGTCCATCTGCTCGCTTTCTTCTCACAGAGAGGCTGCCACAGGAGTTTTCAAGAGCCCTGCCCTGTGCTAAAATTTGATCTTCAGGGAAAGATGCTAATTGCTCTCTTAGCACATTTCTCTGTATCTTTGGTACAGGCTTTTCTCCTTTGTGTAGGAAAATCTGTACCAAAACTCTGAGGGAGGATTTCCTTTGGCTCAAGGTCACTATCCTCTGCTCAGCTTCTCCTCTCTGCTTCCTTCTGGATTTGGATTTTTCTGTCCCTCCTGCTGGGAGTCTGATGTATGTATCTTGTAACAGAGCTCCCCCACCTTTTTTTTAAAGTTAGATGCCTTTAACCTCCATTTTCTACATTAGCTATATTAATATTACCTAAGATAAGATACTTAAGCAAAAAGGGACAGGAAACTTTATAGTGGAACGATTTTATTAGGAGAAGGTAGATTTGCTCTCCATTTTGTAGTAGAAACAAACAAGTGGCCAAGTGAGGAGGCTTGGTGAGTTAGTGTACCTGCCACCAAGTCTAATAAACTGAGTTCAAGCCCCAGGACCCACATTGTGGACAAGAGAACAGATACCTACAACTTGTCTTCTGATCTCCCCATGACTGCTGCTCATGTTACTTTTAGACTATATATGCGTGTTTCCAAGAAAAATAAAGAGTTCACTTAATAGAATTACTTAATTTTGAGATTTACTTGTAAGGAACACCTTTGAAAGTGTTGGGAAAATATAGTTCTCTTTCTAGAATAGACATTTGCAACATAACAAATATACCTAAATTCAAATTGTGGGCTAATTCAAATTTTTGAAGAGCAGTTGTGCTTAGTGATATATCACAACATGGTTGATGCAAACCTACCATATTCATAGAAAACTGGCATGAGGCCAAGTAGTAGGAACAAGTATGCAGGAGAGAAGCAAGCTGAGTTAGGAACTAGCTGCACCAAGGTGTTACTGCTGCAGGCTAGAGATTCCTCACCTGTGTAGTCCAAGTTTCTTCATGCATAGACTGTGTAAAGAATATTACCCAACTCACAGGCTGTAAATGCATTATCAGATAATGAATGTAATGTTTGGAGCACAACGCCTGAGTCATAAAAGTTCTTCATAATTGTTAATTATGTAACTACTTGGTTTATTAGCCTTGCAAAAATTCACCATAATTAATATTTTACAAAGAAAGAAAAAATTTTTTGATTTGTCTTTTTTTTTCCCTGAGGTCAACTTACCTGTTTAGACATAGACACAGTAAGAAAAACAAATGAAGAATAAGGAATAAAAATTATGGAAATGTAATATCTGTGTGAATGATTAAAGTATTCTGAAATATATTGAAGGAGAGATGTATGTAATGAGACCCCTTTCCTCATCCACAGATGTATTAATTTCTTTTATTGCTGAACTATTTCCAACTGATATTTTCTTTTCAAAAGCACTTCTATCATTAACCCAATTTTAAACACAAGATATATATGAATAAGTAAGGTAAATTACATTGGTTAAGGTTTACGGAAGGGATATGAAAGGAGAAAGCAAAAATACATGTGTTTTTTTTCCTTCCTCTACTTGGCTCTTTCTATGACCTCATTCTTCCTAACAGTATGAAACTTTGCAAAAAAGTTCTGTGCATTTGGTTTTATATACTTATAAAATGCAAGCCCTCTAAATTTGTGAGTAATTTTTTTTCTAAAGTTCCTTGAAGAGGCATATAAAAGTTTTATGAAAGCACAAATGACAAACAACAATACCCATTTCTTTTTAAATGACTGTAAAATGTAGAGCACAGATCTACAGTATTTTAGGACTCATTTAGTTTTCAGACATTTATAACAGTGTTGGATTAAATTTCATTATAATAAAAGCAGAAGATGGGTTACATTGAGGAAATTTTCTAGGGTCTACATAGAAAGAAATGCAGTTTCTGTAAAATAGCACATTACATTGTGTAACTCTCAACACAGAATGTGTGTTTGTAGGACATTGCTTACTGCTCAAATTTTAAGATGAATTGATTTTATCAGAAACGTCCAAACTCAGACTCTATAGTATATAGGGTAAATGTAGATTAAGGAAACCTCTCTAATTCTTTGAAATATTCTTTCTTTTTTGAGTTTTTTTATTAAGAGATTTTTCTATTTATTTTACACACCAACCACAGATTCCCCTGTCCTCCCTCCTCCCACCCCCCAGCCCTCCCTCCAACCCAACCCCCATTCCCAAGGTGGAAGTATTCTTTCTAAGGATAAGACATATAGGAGGGATTTAAGCTTATTTCTAGTTGTTGATGAAAGTGCCATAACATAAGAGATAAAACAGTCAAAGCTAGTGTTGAATGGTTCTATGATTTTTCATACTCTGAATGATATGAATTAACTCTGTGGCTTTTAACATATAAGCAAACTACTTTTTAAAATAAAACTATCTTCTAGTCTTAAAGTAGGAACCTACCAGGAATGTTCCAGAATTAGATAGAGATCATCTGCTTGAAGAGTCTTTAATATATCATGCAGGTTCCATAAAAAGTGATGGCTGTCTGAGTTTGAGCTTCATTGAAAGCAGAAGCCTGAGGCAAAGAAGTGAGTGGAACTAGGAAGGAAATTCTGGAAGCAAGTGTGTGGGAGGTGCAGTGAGACATGGCAGGAGGCAAAGGAACATCTACACAGTGAATGAATATTCGATCAACCTGCAGCTTTTGGAGACCTCTTGACATATAGATACTATGTCCCCTTCCTGTCTGTCTAACAAACCAGAGCAATTGTCCACAGAATAGTTAACTCTGTATAGGATGTTTTCCTTTGAGTTTTAAGAAATAGGTCACATGCTTAGATAGAGCCAATTTATAGTACAAAGGTTTGACTGCCAGCAGTTTCATAATGCTAGTGTTTCTACTGTGGTTCTTTCCCGATGAAATAATGAGACGAGCACTATGTTGCTATCATATTCAAGAGCATCCTGGTCAGCGTGGGAGACAGTATCTTTAGCAAGGACCTGGCTGAAGGGAAGATGCTGGGCACCTACAGGAACTTGGATATGAGGAGAGAGATGAATTAACCAGGACACAGTGCATTGGTACAAATGTTTTGTCATATGTATTCATACAAGCTGAAGCAATAAGATATAAAGACCCACTACCTGCCATCTGCAAGATGAAGAAACAGAAAAGCCAATGTCCAAGAATTAGAGGGAGGGTGATTCATTGGTGTAAGTCCTGGATTTAAAGTTTAAGAACCAGGAGCTCCAATGTATGAGTACAGGTGAAGGTCCTTAGTCACAGGACAGGGAATGGAAGAGTATTTACCTTGGTTCTGTTCCTATCTTTGAACACTTGAATGATCCACCACATTGCTAAGGGTGGATCAACTTTAGTACTCTAGTGATTCAAATGCTACTCTGGTGTAGAAGCACCTTCATAAACGTATCCAGAATCAATATTTACCATCTGGGCATCTAACACAAGGAACCCACCCACAGGTAATTTTCAAAAAATGACAAACAGAAGCAGTGGGTGGGGATAAAAATTTTAAAGGAGAACAAGAAGTGTTTAGAATTTTGAAATTTTTCTTAGTGGTGATATGTACCATAGGATTTGCCCTTCTTCCATCTCGTTATTTTTCAAGGCTTTTCATAACAGACCACTAATATTGGAACACAGCCCTTTCTTTATGTGTGTTACACACAAACACACAAAATATATGCATACATAGAACCTGACCAATATGCAAGCAGTTCTCTCTAAATGGAGTTCTAGCTACCTCAAGCCAGTTGGATTTAATTTTCCAATATATCTTAACTGTGTCTCAAGTTCTCCTAGGTTCTGGGATGTTCATTTAGTACTAAAATTGATAATGATTTACAATCAGTGTGGGAGTCCAAGGTAATTGTTTTATCGACATATTCTGGGTGATGATGATTTTTTTTTCAAAAATAAATTCCTCATTTAAATGTTTCAGCAGGGCCGGGCGGTGGTGGCACACGCCTTTAATCCCAACACTCAGGCAGAGGCAGGCGGAGCTCTGTGAGTTTGAGGCCAGACTGGTCTACAAAGTGAGTTCCAGGAAAGGCTCCAAAGCTACACAGAGAAACCCTGTCTCAACCCCCCCCCAAAAAAATTGTTTCAGCGGGTAAAGCCTTTTACTGTTATAGATACTGAGGCTCAGATGGATTTTGTGGCTTCTATACAAGTATTTGGTTCTTTACGTCTCCACTGTGTGGACACTTTAAGGTTTACTTTCCATTTTGATCTCGTCTTATTTCTACTTACTGAGTAAAGCTTCAGTATCATAATGTTTACATGCTTAAAACAGTGCTTTTAAATTGGTATTCTATAGCAAACATAGTATGTCTATGATGTGTATTAACTATCTAACATCAAATATATCTAAAATAACTTATATAAAGTGCTATCTCTGTCATTATACTCATAGTATCATATGTATGTTTGAGGCCTTCTCAGAAATATTGATATAAATTTCAAATTATTATTAGCATCACCATTATCATATTCATATTTCTGGGTAAATGCAGTAAAAGCAGAAGAATTATAAGTCAGTCCTCACTCTGGTGAACTAATAAACTAGGGTGGAGACAATTCTAATTTCCAAATTAAAATACAAACAATATAGAACTGAGTATATAGTTCCTTCATTATGATGATGATGATGAGGCCTGGTTTGTTTCATACTTGCATCAATACTATTACCTCAGTCTCCTGATTACTGGGCTTACAGACAATATGCCTTTAAACAACCCCATTTCAGGTAAGTGCTATCGATAAAATAGTCAAAATTATAACTTTCTTAAAGACTAATTTTACCAGGTTTCTGCATCATAAAAAAGAAATACTTCTTATGCCAAAATTATGGTTGTTTCAAGCTCTTATAAGGCTAAGCTGCAGCTGAACTAGTAACTTTTTTCACTGACATTTTTACTCGATGGAATAACTGACACAAAAATTATGGTTATTCAAACTTTGGGATAAGGCAGATATTTCCTTGAAAAATAAATGGGCTCAGCTTGTCACTTTATGGAAAATAACTAGCAGTATTTGTTTCCATTGATGAAACTGGAGCTTTCAGGGAGAAAAACAAGGTTTTTTACCATCACCATGAGTTTGGTAACTTTCTATTTGTTAGATAATTTTCTGATTAGATTAATAGCGATATTAACAAATGTAATATTTGTGGCATGGTATAATGAAATATGTCAATAAGAAAGCTTATGTTGCCTAGTGAATGAGTATTTACCATTTGATAAATGTATGATGCTATGAAATTATTTTGACTACATAGATGCAAAATTGAAAAATCTATTCAGTGTGCAAAATGGACCAGTAGCTGTTGATACAGTAGCACATGGAAAGGTCACCTGTATTGTTTTGGATTCTTCATCACATCTAACCTTTAAGAACTACCATAGTCAAATAACTTGGTAACATAAAAATATAATTATCGGGAAAGGTTATTAAAATACTTTTTCATTTTTCAATCTTATTATTTGTGTGAGGCTTAGTTTTCATAATAGTTTTAACTAAAAGAATCTTATACATTAACTTTAGAAGAAAATAAAAAAGACCAATTATCTTTTTTAAGCTAGGAATGAAAGAAAATTACAAAAATGAAACAAAATGGCCACAACTTAATAATGCTTTGTTTTTAAAGATAGTTTTATAACATATGCTTTTTGAACATGTGTTGGCTTTCTGTTATTTATAAATGAATATTCTAGGTAAATAGCAAGAGGAGTAGCCCTTATAAATAAAAGCACTCATGTATACGTAATAAACACATATACATGTTTAAACAACTGTAAGCAGGCAAAGGACTTGAGTACCTGGACGTTGACTGGTAATTTAGCATTTTTATTGACTTTTCTATAAAAGAAGAGTTCTGGCTTAAACTGATATGAGTGTTTGTGCCTAGTCTCATAGTAACTTGTTATGCTGGGTTTGGTTGATACCCCTGGGAGGCCCGGAGGTGGAGTGGACCTGGGGGTGGGGTGGCTGGGAGGAGTGGAGGGAGGGGGAACTGCGGTCAAGATGTAATGTGTGAGAGAAGAATGAGAAAATAAAAAATACGATATTAGACATCAATGGATTAAATTATTCAAGTCCCCTTGGGGAGCAAGTACTTTCACAGGCCTTAGTTCCTGCAGAGGTTCCTCAGTTTCTCTCTCAGATACTATTCAGTTCACAAACCAGCTACTGATGGGGACTAAAGCACACCCCCCCCCCAGCCTGCCATGCTGTTACACCTGAGACTTGTGCTGTTTACCTTGCTAGCCTTCTTGCTTGCTAAATAAATGATGCAATAAACTATTAGTTCGAAGAATGAATGAGATAATCATTTCACAATGATTTCAAGTCCCAAAGGATAAATAGTATGATTTAAGAACATTTGTGATGTACCAACAAAAATAATGAATGTATCAGTCAAATTCACTTTTCCCTGCTTTATAACTGAAGCCAAGTAACATTAAAATGTTTCACAAAAGGGTGCTGGAGGTGATTCAGTGGTTATGAAGAGTAACTGCTCTTGCAGAAGACCAAGGTTCAGTTCCTAGGACTAATATGGAAGCTCATCACTGTCTGCCTCTAGTTCCAGGGGATCTAAAACATTCTTCAGGCCTCTGTGTGTGCCTTCATTCGTGTGCACAGACACACATACAAATTTATCAATTAAATCTTCAAAGGTTGACGAAAGCATCCAGCAGTAGTTCCATACAAATCTAATTTTACTCAGTTTTCAAAAATGTGTTATTTAATATTTTAATGCCACTTACATTTTACAAAGATTTATTTTAATGCCTTAACCTTTCAATCACTTTAATGGTTAGTGATAATCTAACTTCATGAAAAATATTGTGCCAAAGTTTTAAGGAAACAAAAACCAGGTGGTTTTGAAATATGATTTTAACACCAATTAAAAAAAATTACGACTGTTAAAATAAAGCATAAATTGAATAAGTTTATTATTTTATTTGAATAGGCCAATGATAGCTACTTGAGCTCCCTTGCTTCAAAACAGCTAGTATAGCTGTACAGAAACTGACTGAGATGTATAGTTTTTGGGGACTGAGAAAGTATTTTAGTGATCACTTATAGTAGCAGTATGATGTTTATTTGTGAGTTAATCAGAATAAGTAATTTATTTCAAATAAAAATAATGAGTGGACTTTCATGCAAATGTTCTCACTGCCCTAGATTGACTGACTTATCTGCACAGAAGAAACATTTTGATCACATAAATAAAAAAAAAACATTGATTTTTTTAATACTAATACTTAGTGATATTGAATGCATGCTAAAAATTGTACGGACTCGTTGGAATGTTTGCATCCCTGGATATCATTCCATGCCAGCTATTTTCCTTAGCCATAATAGAAGTCTATTAGCATACTGTGTGGGTTCGGTTTGCACAGCTGTCCTTGCCAAGGGCTTCCCTGCAGTTGCTCCATCATTGGGGTAACCAGCTGTTACTTATTTAAAGCTTCCATCATTTTGTATGACAGAGTAACTTAATTACGCCCTGCTTTAGAGATGTTAAATAAAATTATCTTCAAAACAAGTGCACTTCATTTAATATTTTTCTCCATCAAGTACTTGAACTGTGACATTTACGTCATGAGCACTAAGTAACTAAATGCTTTATGAATTGAAGCTTTCTGATGGGGTAATTACTGTTGAAGCACAGCTCTGTCCTCACAAACCTGCAATGAACACTGTGGTAGCTGATCCTCTTGGCTTGGCTATGAGGACTTTGGAAAACGAAAATTTGATAAAAATATTTAATAAGCTGTAATTTATAACACCTCCCCAATTTATTAATATTATTTTCCAGATTGGGAATCTAGGTATCCCAATTGTTTTAAGGAGTACTTAAGCAGATCATAAAATTTGATCAATAGATTTTGACAAGCAATAGAATGGACAGGAGGAAGGGAAGTAAGGAAGGATGGTAGGGAGAAGGGAGGGAAGAGAAAGCAGGAATGTGCAAAGAGAGAAACAACAAAGTTATAAAGCCTATATTAGGGAAAACTTTTGTCTCAGGAAAACTTAGTTTTACACACACACACACACACACACACATACAAATCCTGAATTACATATTGATATTTTACTATGGATGTTGTGTCAGAAAAGTTTGAAAACCAAAGCTAACCACGAATTCATATAAACATTTTGTGGATGGTTAACATTTTCATCACTGAATATGATGGTACACGTGGACATGGTACATATGACCTTTCAGAAATTGAGGAACTTTCTATCGCAAATGTACTGAGAGTTTGCCACAAAAAGTTGCTGCATTTTTTTTAAAAAAAACTTTGTGTCTGTTGAAAGGCTCACAGGATTTTTATCCTTCATCCTATTATTTTAGCGTGTCATGTTTATTGACTTGTTTATGTGGAACTATCCTTGCATCAGATATAATTCCTACTTGATAGTGCATGATCGTCTGTGCTGTTGAATTCCTTTTCAGCAGCTTCATGATAGGTGATCTGCCTTCAACTACAGGGCTATAGAGAAAAAGCTGTAATGGTGCTCCAGATGTCTTTTAAGAAATTTTGCATCCAACTTTGGCAAGTCTCTAGCCTGCTTTAAACTCTTTTTCAGTTTGAAAAAGGGTCACATAAGGCAGGATATGAATGTGTCTGTGTATATGAACATATATGTGTATATGAATATGTATTTATATACATATCTCTATATCTGTATTTATCTAGATATACATCTAGACATATGAATGTATATTTATATATGTATGTATTTATCTAGATAGATACACATCTAGATAGATGTATATCTAGATAGATAGATGATGGATATATATATATATATAAATTAGTTCAATTAGGAACAGGAGAGAAGCAAGTGTGTTTATTGTATGTGGACAAAAATCTGATTGAATTCTCTAAAATTATGAAAATTATTTTTAATGCTTGTACCTTATAAGGTCATGATAGGTTTTTGATAAAATAGTATATGGGAGTTTCTTTGTATCATGATCAAAATAATTTGGGAAGACTGGAACAACTGAGAACATTGGTGAGAGCAGTAAACATATCCAAGGTGTTGTCCTTCAAAAGGTGAAGGGTATGGAGTGTTTTGTATACATGGGGTGTTGGCCTGAGATCTTAACAAAGCTAAGACTGAAATAATTATCACAGAAGACTGTAGGCTCCTGAAAGTGGTATAGAAAGTTGTGTCTCTACAATTATCTCTTCTTGTTTCTGAACTAGTTATCAGAAAAAAAGTATGGAGAAAAGTGTGCACTGTGGCTTTAAGGAGAGAGATGCCAATTACTCATGTATACTTAAGGAGTAGGAGAACGAATTGACATGTCAATGTAATAATATAGTAGATTGCCTGAGGCCAAATGGGACTTATCATTAATAGTTGAAAATTATCTTAGAACAAAGTAGAGTTTTAGCTTTCTGGCCCATACGGCTACAGAAGTAGCAGTGAGTTCCATGTAAATGAAGTTGGAATTCTGTACTCTAGACATAGACAATGACAAGACAGAATAAAACAATTTGGGATAGTATCAAAGCCAACCTTTGAATGACTGATGGTGAAGTCTAAGACTGATAAAGAAGGATTAGAGAATTTGGGAAGGACTCATGCTTGAAGTTGAGACATGGGTGATTATTCACTTGTTAAGAAATAATGAGATGAATGGTCTGATTAGTGCAAATGAGAGATGACAAGATCTAAGAGGCCCAGGGATTGGGTGGATCATTAGGAAATGTTGATGTGAGCTAGAATAGTGGAGAGAGACTAGCAGCCACCAAAACTTTCAATGTTATCATACTACGCCGTCCTCTCCGTTGTGTTTCTGTTGTTGTTAATTAAAACGATGTCATCTTTGCATTAGTTTGTGCCTCGTGGACTGTGGGTAAGTGAAAAGGAGAACAGGGGACACCCGCAGGAGTCAGTTCTCCCTTTCGGCCATATGTGCTGCAGGGACTGAACTCAGACCGCCAGGCTTGGTGGCAAGCAGCTTTACCTAGTTAGCCATCTATCCAGCCCACTTTTAGATTCTTCCTTTCAGTAAGATTGTGGAGTGCCTGCTTTGCTTTGCCTGGTTCATTTAACTCAACACTCTCTTCTTTTTTTAATTTTATTTGTATTTTATTTTATAATTTAATTTAATTTTACGTATCAGCCATGGATTCCCTTGTTCTCCCCCCTCCCACCAGCACCACCTCCCTCCCCCCTTTTCCCCCCAGCCCACCCCCCATTCCCATCTCTTCCAGGGCAAAGACTCCCCTGGGGATTGAGTTCAACCTGGTAGATTCAGTCCAGGCAGGTCCAGTCCCCTTCTCCCAGGCTGAGCAAAGTATTCCTGCATAAGCCCCAGGTTCCAAACAACCAGCTCATGCACTGAGGGCAGGTCCCAGTCCCACTGCCTGGATGCCTCCCAGTCAGATCAAGCTAATCAACTGTCTCACTTATCTAGAGGGCCTGATCCAGTTGGGGGCTCCTCAGCTATTGGTTCATAGTTCATGTGTTTCCATTTGTTTGGCTATGTGTCCCTGTGCTTTTTCCAATCTTGGTCTCAACAATTCTCGCTTGTACAAACCCTCCTCTTTCTTGCCAATTGGACTCCGGGAGCTCCACCTGGGGCCTGGCCATGGATCTCTGCATCCGGTTCCCTCAGTCATTGGATGAGGTTTCTAGCATGACAATTAGGGTATTTGGCCATCCTATCACCAGAGTAGGTCAATTTGGGCTGTCTCTTGACCATTGCCAGTAGTCTATTGTGGAGGTATCTTTGTGGATTTCTGTGGACCTCTCTAGCACTTTGCTTCTTCCTATTCTCAATACTACTCAGCAGAGAAAAACAGTGACATCATGAGGTTTGCAGGCAAATGGATGGATCTAGAAAAAATCATCCTGAGTGAGGTAACCCAGACTCAGAAAGACAGACATGGTATGTACTCACTCATAGGTGGATACTAGATGTAAAACAAAGGATGACTAGACTGCTACTCACAACTCCAGGGAGGCTACCTAGAAAACAGGACCCCAAGAAAGACACAGGGATCGCCCAATGACACAGAAATGGATGAGATCTACATGAACAACCTGGACATGAGTGGGAGTAATGAAGAGCAAGGGCCGAGGGAAAGAGAGCTTAGGGGAGCGGGAGATCCCAGCTGGATCAAGAACAGAGAGGGAGAACAAGGAATAAGAGACCATGATAAATGAAGACCACTCTCTTCTTTTATCCATATTACTGCAAACAATAGGGTTTCCTTCTTTTGTGAGATAATGGTATTCCTCTGAGTACATGACATTTTCTATCAGTTGATGGATACTCACATTCATTCCTCGTTGTGTCTATTGTGAATAAACTACAATAAATATTATAGATTCAGATCTATTGATTGATTCAGAGTAAGTATACATACTGTGGTGCTAAAGTATGTATCTTTATAGTCCAAGTTGGACTCTTCTCTATTGTTAGAACAGTGTACCTAACATTGGTATACATGTTTATTCATCTGAAAAGTTGAGACAAATACATTCATTCCTTCCTCAAGGAGTTGTGTGTGAATTTATCCATAAAGTTTGGCTGCATGTAAAGTGGTTAAAGGGCCTGTTATATATCAAGCAATGATAAAATTGTTTATTATAATCTTGTCTTTTTGGGAATTCTCCCTCTGGCCTGTTGTATCTCAGTTTTTGATCCTGTCTGTATATAAGAATATTCTCTTTCGCTACCCTGGTTGAAAATTTAGGATTCCTACCTGGATCATGTCCCAGGCCAGATGAAGTGGTCATTACCTCTAATTACTCTCTTGGCCTGACTGTGTTTATAACTGTCTTTTTGCCCCTGGTCAACATTTAGCGAAAGCAGGAAGTTGCAAAAGACCAATATTTGACAGAAAAGCTAAAAATAGAAATACTTGAGGGAAGGTATTTGCACTGAATAATAATTAGCACCTAAAAGTTGTGGTCTATTTCAGTACTTTCAAAACACTATTTTATTCAATTTTCACAACTAATCCTGTGAGTTTATCAGGTCAGGAATAATCTTCCCTGTTTTACATACGAAGACTAAGACTCACAGGAGATAATTTATTAGCCTGGAGTTATCATATCCAGTTGTGGTGAAGTAAGTGTTTAATGTTGGGGTGTTTGTTTGTTTGTTTGTTTGTTTGTTTTGGTCTTCTATGCAGAATGGCTCTAAATGTATTAAACATCTCCAGGCTGTATTTATATGTACTGTTCTAATAAACATCCCTCAATTCAGTGGCTTACAAGACTCCTCAGCATTGCCGGCTGCTGCTGCTAGACAGATCACATCTGGAATAAACCATCTCCTGCCAGAAGTAACCAGCAAAGACCAACTGTGTCATGATAGTCAAAGCTTCTGGTCCCGTGTAGTGGAAGTTACCACTGCTAACATTCATATTCTGAAACATATCACAACGCACTCTCATGTGAAGGGGAAGAGAAACAAGATCCTCCAAATGGAATAAGCGGAAAATCGAATGGTCGGATAGATGATCTTGTTATAGAGAATGGGGGTACACAGTTGAGGGTGGTAATGTGATGTGCAGCAGGATGGAATTCAGCAATAGGATGTGGAAGGCCTTTACAGTAAATATGCAAAGAAAAAAATCAACACTAAAAAAAGAAACATGAAAATTTAGAACGTGGGGAAAGTTTGCTGGGCATGGGAATATTTACAAGAGATAATTTTAAATTGTTTCCTAGATATTCAGAGATCAGGGATCTTTATTTCTAGAGGCAAAGAAGTTTTCTAGAGGCACTGTCACACGTGACTGCTTTGTGGGAATGAGCTCAGGGAGAAAGATGTAAAGCAGGTGTAAGCTCCGGGCTTCGTTCTTGACAAAGCTGCTTCCTTCTGGAAGAGCCAGGTGACATAGACTTGTTTTTCCTATAAACCCTCTCTGGTCCTATAGCCTACATAACATGTGTGAAAATGATCTTCCTTGAAAATTTAATGGGAAATGTAGTTTAGTATCCTCTATAACCAACACCCAAGGTCACTGAACCTAGGAATGGGTTTAATGGCTTGCGGTCATATTTGATAGACAAGATACTTTGTTAGAACATAGTAATGGTGTGAGCAAGGTCAATCACTGCAGTCCATCTGAGGATGTTGTAACTTCATTTTTTTTTCTGTCACAGCCTTAGAAACCATTCTTCATCCTGATCAGTCACCCCCCATTAGTCAGAGGGGCTGACTAACCATTTGTGTGATACATATAGAGAAGCAATTTAAGATGCATGCTCTGAATATATAATATATTCTCTCACACTGAATAGTCTAAGACAGTTTCTGGGTAAGTGGCAACTCCCCCTCCATGTGATTATTAAGGAACTTTTAATGATTCTATCCAATAGGATCGCCATTCTCAGCTTCCTGATTCTCATAAATGGAGAGGCAGCAAAATTGTGAGAACTTATACAGAAAGTTCATATATACTAGGTTTCTTATAATAAACAGTGTAAAAATTTTATGACATTCATAATTTTTACATTATATTAGCCGAGAAATCAGTCCAAACTGCATACCACATCTAGAGGGAACACCTCACGAGTAGACAAACATTCATCAGAATCAGTTCTATACAATGGAAGGAAAATCACCCACTGTGTGCATGTTGGGCTTTCTATGCCAAAATCCTCTATCCTGTTAATTTTTCCTTCACAAGTTACTATACTTTAAATATTTCTTGGTAATACAACAAAATGGGGAAAAGTGTAAGGTTTAAAACAACTTATCCTATAACATTAGAGTAAAGAATACTCAATATTTTCTCTGTGGCAATTCAAAGTTTCATTTGGTGTCAATCTGTCTGAAAACCATAACATTAGTATTTCAAATATCTAGAACCTACTATACTACTTTTGCCAATGAAATAACTTATGCATGCACTTCTTAGCCCTACAAAACTAAGAGCACAGTTTTGTTAGTGCCATATAGATGGCACTCCAGTTCCCGATCAGGTTACCCTCTACAATTCTGCTTGTAAATTAACTTGTAGAATTAGAAGTATTTTACATATAATAGCAAATATGATGATTCTCTTTACACCCACCACAAATTTTCTTAAGTTAGCTATTTAGCTGAAATACAGAGCCTTCACCGAAAATGCCTTTGGTGAAAACTTAACTAAATATTCTTCTGATGTTGGTAATTACCATAAAAAACCCACAAATTAAAAGATCTTTTAAATATAAAGTAATTGAAATGTTGGCAGCATAATGTATAGAATAGTTATGATGGTGGCATATGGCTTACTTGGTAATAGCTGGTTTTATTTGTTTACTATCTAGGAAAACATGAGTGATATTCAATATTTGCATTTTCATTATTAGGAAAGCACACCTACCACAGTGAAAAGTAGTCACACTTAGCCTCAACTTTCAAATATTTTTATTAGAAAAAAATCTGTGTCTGAATTTCCAATAATTCTTGTACAATGGTGAACTCTTCGTCAATCACTTTGATAAGAAATAAGCAGTGCCCACCCCTTTTGTGTATTAACTTCTCAGTCCTAGGCAACAGTGTTCATATCATTGAAGCCTATGAGCATAATAATTTGTTTCTTGAGTGGCAAATTTGATAAAGGTATTTAGAAATAGGCTTAAGCATGTAGGTTAAGAGAAATAGGTACTGAAAAGAGAGTAAGACACACTGAGGACGTTAAGTGTAGGCTTTTAAAAGACAAGTCCAAGAAAACAAGATGCATACAAGTGTGGGTATGGACTCTTCACAGGAGAATCATCTACAACATTTTACATTTATTTTAAGGGAAAAATAGGATGGCTTGAAGGAAAATAGGATGCAATAAATGCTGCTTCACCTCAAACAGGATGTTATACAGAATTTATTGTACTAAAATGTACAGCATTTAAGATGTAGTCTATGGTGAGACTGAGGCTTAACATGAGCTAAAGAACAACATCACTGGAAATGAGCAGTTCTGTTAATGACAGCCTATGGCTCTTATGCACTCAGATTCAGAGTTAATACATCTTTTGGAGATGAAAATAGGTGTTACCAGAATCAGAACCTGAACCACAGAAGAATGAAACCAAAAGATAGCATGTACAGGAAAAAAAGATTAAAGAGGATTTACAATTAAGGTTATGATGTTTTAGATGTCAGGGTGTTTAGGCCAATTTCAACAAGAGGGCCCCAATTGCATCACCTTGAAAAGCTGTAGAGGAAATGTGCTTGAGCCCAAGATTTCCACTAGGTGGGGACAGAGAGAAGAGGCTAGAGATACCAACTGGGTCTTTGAGGAATAGGTGTTCCTTAACTCTCAAAGGCAGATTTTACAAGTGAGCAAAGAGGAAAGAGCCAGGTGAGGTTGGAGAAAATCTAGTACAATCTGATCAATTTCTCCACAACTTTCAGCATCACATGTGAACTCTTTGATTATTGGAGGAGTAAACTACAGTGTTACTCTAGACCCAACATGGATTCCCCAGGAAGGGAACATTTAATTGGATTGCCAATGGGTCATGCCATTTAAGCCTTGAACATCATGTTGAGAAGTCTGGGTGGAATGAAAAGAATCACATTCAGCCAGAAAGTAGATGAAGCCAATTACATTCTATGAAAAAGAGGGAAAGTTGAGAAGGTAGTGGAGCTTACTCTCCCAGATTTAAATATTTGATAGCTGTGATTATGTCATTTTTCTTAGAATATTCTTTGTAAATATCTTGGTTCATAGGTCACAAGTCTTGTAATTGGAATGTCTTTAAGAATAACTTGCAGGAAATGGTTCTGATGTCTGGCTGGAATCTTGTGGGAAGGCATTCAGCAGAGTTTTCCATGGAAAACTCTACAGAAACCTCATCTTTCCTTTTCTTTTATGTGGCTACTTTGTGTTCCTGATGAGAATCTTGAAGTCTTTCTAGGTTTTTCAAGAGTACCCTCCACTGCTAAAGTTAGACAAGGGGTTGCAGCCTTCAGATTATAGAGCGACTAGACTCGCTTTCACAGCATGGAGCATACAGTACAGGGATATGACATTTAGTGTTCCCTGTAACCTGAGCAGTAAGAAACGTATTCTGTACCTTTCACTGGTTGGGACATGGCACGTATAACATTTTGCATTGGGATTCCTGGGTGTTCATGACTTTTAACCATTTGAAATACTATGTCTTGTTCTGAAACAAGATGGCAATGCCATAGCAATTGCAACTCCAGCATGAGAGCCATAGTGCCATTTTAGGCATTGAATGCACAATTACAGCTGTATCCTCTGATGTGAATGAAGTGGCTTCACTGTGGTCAGGTGTGGCAACTCAAGGAAGTCACTATATATTTGCATGAAATTTTAATTCCCCTGAAATTTTTTTCCGGAACTACTTTCCATGAAGTGTTTGCTGTTCTTGTCCAGCACCATATTAGACGGTTACACAAAGTCTAAAGTTGTAGGTCTGTGGGTTTCTTCTTTAGAAGCCTGGGTATTTTCACTTTCAGACATCCACCTGTATGTTTTAGAGGCTCTGTTATTTGAAATAAGAAATTCATACAGTGAGAGATAGCTTTGTATAGAATGACTTAGAAATGGTCATACAGTTAGTCCTAGGATGCCAGGATAAGACATCTAAGAAAAGAGAAGGTACTGTAGAGTTGTGGCTGAGTCAAAGATGTAATTCATCATGGTTCAGAACATAAATGGAGTTATGAGTCTTTGAGGCTGAGTTGGATGTGGATAGCTATTTTGTACTCTGCCTTTTTCAATAGAGTTCATTAAATCTTCCCAACTCACATCACCTTAGGATTAATCAAAGTTAATAGACCAAACGATAAATATCTAGGCTCTTCAGAGATGGTTTAGGAAAAGGGGGTCAGTGGCAGCTCTGCATTGTCAGAGTAATTAGTGCTTTCAGTACTCAGCAGGAGGACACACTTCATGGTTTTCTTCCTTTCAAATAGCAGCAAGGCACTAGAGAGTATTAGAGGAAGGAGCCAGCAAAAGTCTTGCTGCCATTCTGTTTCTGAGCACTTGGAGCTTGAATTCCAAAAAGAATTCTGCACATTTGAAATCTTATACCCTACAGATATAAGGACAAAACCCACAATAAAACATTGGTGCAAATTCCTCAAAGGTCAAGACGTGGGAATAGGACACATCCTTTCTGTGAATTCACTCCATGGCCTAAGAACAATGTCAGTCCACTTTCCTTCTGGTTTCCACCCTAGAATACTTCAGATCCACCCCTTATGACTTGGATTCCTAAGCAATTATGCATTTTTCCCTAAGTGCATATAGTTAAAGGCATGAAGTTATGCATAATTTGCACATTTAATTTCAAAATCTAATTTTGTACCTGTATTTATAACTTCTTTCTCATTTCTATGTTGATTAGTCATATATTACCACTTTTTCTTTTATTGAAAGTAGATTTTTTGTATAATATATCCTGATTATATTTTCCCCCTTCTACTCTTCCCAATTACCTCTCCTCCCATCTAGTTCTACTCCTGTTCTATAGTTCATTAAAAAACAAACAGGCTTCTAAAGGATAATAATAAAATGAAATAAAATAAAACAAAGAAAAGCATATCAGAATAGTAAAAAACAAACAAACAAACAAACAAAAAGAGCCCAAGAAAAGGCAAAAAAAAACAAAAACAAAAAACAACCAGATATAGACACAGAGACCCACTCATTTGCACAATCAAGAATCCCATGAAAAGATAAAACTGGAAGCTAGAATATGAATGCAAAGGACCTGTAGGGAAAAAATAAAATAAAGATAAATTAAAAAGTCCAGCACCACAAAATGAGACAATAAACCTCCATAGATTCCATTGAGTTCATTTTCTGTTGGCCATCTACTGCTGGGCATGCAACCTATCCTTAAAAGTAGTTTGTTTCCCCAGTGATATTTCCTTGGAGAATTTTCAAGTAGTTATAATTGAAAATAGCATCTTGTTAGAGATGGAGGCACATGTCCTCTTTTCCTTTCAGCTTTAGGACCTCATCAGTGCTGATCCCTGCAAATGCCAACTGTGCGTGCTGCCTGAGTTTCTGTGATTTCATATGTACTTAGATCCTGTTGTGTTTAGAAGGCTTTATTTCCTGGGTGTCCTCCATCCCCTCTGGCTCCTACACTCTTTCCACATCCTCTTTTACAAAGGTTCCTTGAGCCCTGAGCGGAAGAATTTCATGGAGACATACTGTTCAGGGCTGAGTGTTTCAAGGCCTCTCACTCCCTGAACATTGTCTGGAAGTGGGTCTCTGTCTTGTTCCCATCTTCTACAAGATGAAACTTTTTTGATGATGGCTGAGCAAGGCACTGATATATGAGTCTAAGGCACTGACCTATGAGTCTAGCAGAATGTCATTAGGAGTCATTGCATTGCTACTTTAAAAAAACAGTGTGTCTCAGACATTTGCATCACACTTTTCAGAATTATCCATTTAGATGTGTGCCCCATTTTTAAAATTGGGGTACTTTCTTCTAAATATCTAGATCTTCAGATCTTTATATATTTTGGATATTAGCCATCTATTAGATACTAGGTTGGTAAAAACTATTTTCCATTCTGTAGACTTGGACTTTGAATGATCATGTCCTTTGCCTTGCAGAAGTTTTCAGTTTGAATTAGGTTCCATTTATTAATTGTTGATCTTAGTGGCTGCACTAATAGTGTTCTGTTCAGAAAGTATTTGCCTGTGCCAATGAGCTCAAGGCCATTCCTTACTTTCTCTTCTATCAGGTTCAGAGTATCTGGTTTTATGTTGAGGCCTTTGATCCATTTAGAGATGAGTTTTGAGTAGGGTGATAAGTATTGATCTATATTCTGTACATACAGTTGTCCAGTTTAACCAGCACCATTTGTTGAAGATGCTGTCTTTTTTCCAGTGTGTATTTCTAGTTTCTTTATCAAAGATGAAGTGTCCATAAGTAGATCAACTTATTCTGGGTATTCAATTTTATAGCAATGATCAATGTATCTGTTTTTTGTCAATACCAAACTGATGTGTTTTCAATATAACTCTGTAGTATAATTTGAAATTGGGGATGGTGATACCTCCAGCATCTTTTTTTAATCATGATTGTCTACTCTGAAAGCCATCTGGTCCTGGGCTTCTTTTGGTTGTTAGACATTTAATTAGTGCTTCTATTTCTCTAGGGGTTATAGGTCTATCTAAATTGCTTATCTGACTTGAATTCAACTTTGGTAGGTGGTATATATGGAGGAAATTGTCAATTTGGTGGATTATAGGTTTATCAAATATGTCATTATGAATTTTCAGATTTCCTCTGTGTCTATTGTTATGTCTACCTTTTCATCTCTAATTTGTTAATTTGGACATTTTCTCTGCCTTTTAGTTAATTCAGATAAGGGTTTATCAATCTTAACTACTTTCTCAAAGAACCAACTCTTTGTTTCATTAATTATATGTATTGTTTTTATTTGTTTGTTTGACTTGTATTGATTTTAGCCATGAATTTGATTATTTCTTGACATAATTCCTTTTGGGTGTAATTTCTTCTTTTTGTTCTAGATATTTCTGGGTGCTATTAAGTTACTAGTAGATCACTCCATTTTTTTTAAATATAGACACTTAGTGGCTGTGAACCTACCTCATAGAACACCTACACTGTGTCCCATAAGTTTGACTAGGTTGTGTTTTCATTTTCATTTAATTCTAGAAAGTCTTTAATTTCTTCATTAATTCATATTTTGCCCCATTTTTAATTGAGTAGTGAATTGTTTAGTTTTTATTAGTTTGTAAGCATTCTCTTGTTTCTGTTGTTGATAGGCAGCTTTAATCTGTGGGGGTAAGATAGGATGCAGGGTGTTATTTCAGTTTTCTTTTGTCTGTTGAGACTTGTTTTGTGTCTTAGTATGTGGTCAGTTTCAGAGAAAACTCCCTGAGGTGATGAGAAGAAGATATATTGTTTTGTGTTTGGGTAAGGTATTCTGTAGATTTCTGTAGGTCCATTTGGTTTATGATGTCAGTTAGCTCCAGCATTTCTCTGCTAAATTTTTGTCTGGATGTCCTGTCTGTTGATGAGACTGGGTTATTAAAGACTCTGAGTATCAGTGTGTGAGTGTCAATATGTGCTGTAAGCTGTGGTAGCGTTTCTTTTTATCAACCTGGTTGCTCGTGTGTTTGGTGCATAGAGGCTAAGAATTGCAATGCCCTCTGGGTGAATATTTCCTTTACAGGATTGACGTTCTGACAATCTGTCTTCTGAATGTAAAGAAACCTTATTCTTTTTTTTTTTTTTTTTTTTTTTTTGGTTTTTCGAGACAGGGTTTCTCTGTGTAGCTTTGTGCCTTTCCTGGATCTCACTCTGTAGACCAGGCTGGCCTTGAACTCACAGAGATCCACCTGCCTCTGCCTCCCGAGTGCTGGGATTAAAGGCGTGTGCCACCACCGCCCGGCAAGAAACCTTATTCTTAATGATTGTCAGTGGCAGGTTAGGTTTTATGAAACATGGTCTCTCTATGTAACTAGCCTCTCTTGGCATTGATGTCATATTGCTTGTGGCCATGGCCAGAAACACATAACCTTTCTGCCTCAGTTCCTGACTGCTAGATTTGCAAGTGCGTACCTGCACACACACCTAAAACATATTTAACCTCCTCAAAAAACATCAGTTCAGCTATTAACAAAGCTGATATTCTACTTGTCATTTGATCATACTTTTTTTTCCTATAGCTTCTAAGCATCATTACCAGTAGTTGAAAGTTAAAGACTCAGAGCCTCTTTGTGACCCAGGCCAACAGTACACTGATAGTCTTTATTCACAGTGCTGCATATGGAGCCTTTGATTTGACATTCCATTTCACAAACATGCATCCCAGTCCCATAGAGGGTATAATGAGGATCAGCAAATAATTCAAATCAAAGACATTGTGTCTTCTCTAGTGAAATCACAGTGACATCTCTAAACTATTGATAGGTTCACAACACCCAGGACAGCGATATTTCCCAGAGTGAAACTTTAACATGATTCTTTGAATGTGCAGAACCTAGAATTTCACTCAAGCATAATAAATATTTATTTTTCCTGTTGCATTTATTCAGCCATTTCTAGGAGAGACTGTTTCACAGCTCTATAGGCATATGTGTACTCATGCATATATGTATACACATACACATACACACACACACACACACACGCACATTTATAAATGTTTGTGTAACAAATATAATCAAAGAAAAGAGGCTATCAACTTGAGAATGTGGACCAAAAGAGAGTGTGAGAGAGGGTAGTTGGGACAGGCTAGAGGGAAGAGAGGAATTAGGGGAAGGGACATAATTCTATTTCAATTAAAAGCTTAAAAGTAATTTAAAAAGAGAATATCTATTTTTTTCACTTGATCTTAGGCAAAAGGCCAAGAAGAAATAGAATGTTAATTTTTTACAATGAAATACTTTAATTCGCATTTTTTGGTGTGTAATAGTGTATCAAAAAGAGCTAAAAATGTGAAGCTGATTTGAGAGAGTGGCACTGTCCAGTGTTTATAATGTGAGAAATGAAGGAGGGTTAGCAAAAAGCTACTTTTTTTTCTCAGAATAGATTACCTTAGTTGATAAGAAGTTGAAAGTGTATCAGGTGAGATGTTGGCATCTATGGAGGTCTGTATTCAGGTAGCTCTTGAAAGAAAAAAGATTGAGCATTATCACAGAGAACTAGAATACATTCCCTTTTTTCTTCAGGATTCTAGGTCATTACCTACTTTTAGGAGATCTTGGATGTGTGCAAATGATGTACTCAGAATGAAGAGAAGGCCGTGATGGTTCTAGGAAAAGATGTCACATTTGAGTACCCTGTTTTGTACTCAGAATGAAGAGAAGGCCGTGAGAGGCTCAGGAAAAGATGTCACATTTGAGTACCCTGTTTTGGCTTCTCCTCTGTGTTTTTTCCAGAGAGTGCTTGCATCCACTTCAGTACATCTGACTGTTTCAGATTCAAAATATTGATGAGACTTGGAAGCTGAGGACATAGCAGGCCATCAGAGGATATGAAGGAAAAAACAACTCCCCTTCTTTGGTCATGGGAGTTTAGGAGGTGGAGGCAGGGTGAAGAGCTAAGAATAGAAAGAGAAAATTATTAACACAATTTACTGTCAGTATCTCTGGATAAACTTAGATAGTTTAGTGTGAGCTAATACAATCCCTTCCTTTACCCAGTGACCTATCACATCAAGAAGGAAATGGTATTCTAGGTATGTAGATCTCAATATCAATAAATAAATTGAATTTAAAAAAGTGTTTTTCCTCCATCAAAATGAGATTACAGTGATCTTTTCTTGGACATCTAATAGTATACAGCTATCTGCTCATTACTACCAAAACTCTCTGGTTCATTCAGCTGTCTATGGATTATCTCTTTTGTCACTATACCTGGAAGGAGGCTTTGTTAGTACCTTTGTAAATTCAAAGTTGTATGGTAAGTAACTTTTTTGAGTTACTATTTTGTGTCTATATTTTAAACAAAGATATATTATTTTATTAAATAACACCCTGTCTTAGTTAGGGTTTCTATTGCTGTGAAGAGACATCATGAACCATGGCAACTCTTGTAAAGGAAACAATTGGGGCTCGCTTACGGTTTCAGAGATTTAGTCCATTATTGTCATGGCAAGAGGCATGGCAGCATGCAGGCAGACATGGTGCTGGAGAAGGAGTTGAGAGTCCTACATCTGGATTTGCAGGCAGCCAAAGGAGAGATCACATGTACTGGGTATAGCTTGAGCATACATGAGACCTCAAAGCCTGTCTCCCAAAGTGACACATTTCCTGCAACAAGGTCACACCTACTCCAACAAGGCCACACCTTCTAATAGTGCCACTCCCTGTGTCAAGCATTCAAACACATGAGTCTATGGGGGCCATACATATTCAAACCACCACACATCCTGTAAGTGTGATTTTCTAGATAACAAACTAAAAGCCACAGAGGAAAACCAGATCATGTATTTGTCCAATCATCAGATATGGATGAAGCTTTTCGCAGGGAAGCAAACTCAGATTTTGCAAACTTCCTCCCTTGTCTATACACAAACACACACACACATACACACAGGCACAGAAACACACACACATACACACAGGCACACATACACACACAAAATTTGGGATGGAGCTACAATTAAAACTTAGGCTTGCTGAGATATGTTCCTTTCCAGGTTGTAATCAATCATTGTGTGGAAGTCAGTGCATGAACTTGAGTCAGCTAGTCATGTCCACAATCAATATTCAAGATAAAATGCATATTCTACTTGTGTACAGTCCTGTCTCTACACTTACATGGTCTAGGATCCCCTGTCTAGGGAATGGTGCTTTCTATAGTAGGCGGGTTCTACCCACAACAATTAACAATATAAAGAAAGTCTTCTACAGATATGTCAACAGGGTACTCTAATTTAGACAGTCCCTCTGTGATGCTCTGATATCAGTGATTCTGATGGTGCCAACGTGACAATTAAAACTCACCAGCAAGTACTAGTTGGGTGAATACTGTATGCCTTAGGAAGGCTAACTGATTAAGATACACTTAAAAATCCAGCCAATCACTTTGTGAGTTTATATCATGTGAAAGTTACTTGCACTCTAGATTCTCTTTGCTTGTTTTTAGTTTGAATGAACTCAACAGTCTAACTGAGGCGATCCTGATGATTATCAAGAGGCTTTAAAGTATATGTGGGTGAAATTTGAACTTTGTCACATCCTTTGCATGCTTTCCCTCTTCTTTTTTTTTTTTTTTGTTTGTTTTTCGAGACAGGGTTTCTCTGTGTAGCTTTGCACCTTTCCTGGAACTCACTTGGTAGCCCAGGCTGGCCTCGAACTCACAGAGATTCTCCTGGCTCTGCCTCCCGAGTGCTGGGATTAAAGGCGTGCGCCACCAACGCCCGGCGCTTTCCCTCTTCTTTATGATATTTATTTATTATTCTTTGAAAATTTCAAACAAGTATACAATGTATTTTGATGATATCCACCACCTACTTCTTTCGTAAGTCTCCACAGACACCCTCCCATACACATCTTCTTCCTAATCTCATGTTCCTTCACTTTTTCTAAATTTCTCACAAGACCAAAGAGTTAATATTAGTGACATATAGCAAGGAATCAACAGAGGAAAAGGATTTTTCCCAATATGCTGCTGAGGCTCCACTGCCAGAATAGATATTTGACATCTGAAAGGAGGAAATAGTTCTTCTTCTTAAATACATATTTATTATATTTTGTGTGGGTACGTGTTTTGCGTGCATGTGTTTCTGTGTACCAGATGTGTTCCTGGTGTGCATGGAAGTCAGTGAAGAGTGTTGCATCCCCTGGAACTGGGGTTATAGACAGTCATGTTCTACCATGTTGGTGCTGGGAATTGACCCTGGGTACTCCTTGTAGACTACAAATATTCTTAACCTCTGGGTCTTGTCTGTAGCCACAGGAGGAGATCTTTCACATTTTGTTGAGGCTCCTATATTTATTTTGACATGATATAAACATTGAGAAATCCCAGAAGGTGTTCTTTAGACAGGCTTTTAAAAAACAAACAAACAAAAAAACATGAAAAACAAAAAACAAGCCCTTTCATCATGTTTGTGATTTTTACCAGATATAATGATTGGAACTACACAATGCTGTGAGAACCATGATGCTCCATAAACAATGTGTATCATGATGAGCTAGATTGCTGTACTGCCTCTGTCTTTACTACATGTACTTCTCTCTTTGCTTAAGTATCGGAATGGTCATTTGGCCCACTAGTACCCTTTCAAGAAGATGTATGTGGGGGGAAGTGTTAGTCTCTTGTCTGACTGTCTTTTGTCCCTTTCCTCATGCAGTTTATCATATACAAAGCAACATAAGCTCCACCCTTTTCCAATTTGTTTTTAAGGATGAGGATCTTAAAATATAAAATCACTCATTTTTACTTGTAGTTTGTCAGAATCAAAACTTGACTGCAGTCAAGGGCAATTTCAGCAAATATTCTCCAATATAGCTATAGGAGAGAAACTAGAATAATTTTAGAAAATAGTGTGTTATTTGCTTTACCTCCTACTAGTCAGACTTTATAACCACGTTTCTTTTTCTTTTTTCCTCTTTTCAGATGTACATCCAGACAACAACTCTTACTGTCTCCATGAGTTTAAGTGCTTCAGTGTCTCTGGGAATGCTCTATATGCCCAAAGTTTATATTATAATTTTTCATCCAGAGCAGAATGTTCAAAAACGCAAGAGAAGCTTCAAGGCTGTGGTGACAGCTGCTACCATGCAAAGCAAACTGATACAAAAAGGAAATGACAGACCAAATGGCGAGGTGAAAAGTGAACTCTGTGAGAGTCTTGAAACCAACAGTAAGTCATCTGTAGACTTTCAGATGGTCAAGAGCGGGAGCACTTCCTAATAGATGTACGTTGAACATTCTTCTACTAGTCTTGGGACCAGTACTACCTGGTTCTATGGGCATGATGGTATACACACCCTGAGACTGTCACAGCAGTCAGAGCCATTCGATGAGGACTAAGTGTTTACAAGATGAGTAGTGGTTCCCAGCATACAAACTACCAGCTTGAGCTCTTTAACAAAATATGACAGTTAGCACTATGTTGAGATATCATAGGGGTTGGCATTTGGGATGCCATTTCATTTGCCAATTCACTTTTGAAACTTAGGAACTATTCTACAAGATTAGTTGCTTCAGTATTGGATATTCTTTGTTATTTTAATTTATCAGTGATATTTGTGGAATGAGGTACTCCAGATCTTGCACAAATAAATAACAAGTTGTTTGAATCTTTGGGAAAATGAGAAAAGAGTTAGTTATTATGTATAATGGAGTCATCAAAAGTACTTGGTTTCTCCATGCTCTCTCTTCTTCTTTTGACTTTCCTCAATTTCTTTTTTGAATATGTTAATTTCAAATAAACCTTGAAAATCTCCTGACCCTGAAGATAGAATCCTTTTTACCACTTTCCTCACCTACTTTTCTTTGCTCTGTAGTTGATCCAGAATCATCATATGGTAACAGTACACTGATACCCAGGATAATCCAGTTAAATTTACTTTATCAATTAAAGCTTTCTTGGTATCCATAGAAAAGCATTAGACAGGTTAGATATTTGTATTGTAAAGATTCAGAAAGTAGAATATAACAAAAGTTTTATTTATATTATCTGATTGCATAAACAAATTAAAGAGAAATAAATTAAAGGTGAAGTCCTTACTCTAGAATTCTTTTGAGAATGCCATAATATAAATCTATAATAATTAAGGACAAGTGTTTTTATTGGTGTTACACATCTGTAATCCATGCAATTGGGTCAAGAGGATTGAGTCAAGAGGATTGTGTATTTATGGCTTGGGCTATGTAACAAGACCCCATTTCAGAAAAATACTCCCTTTCCCTCAGAATCCTTTCTCAGGCTTTATTCCCTGCTTGCTATTCTTTAGACCTTGTCTTAGTTAGGATTTCTATTGCTGTGAAGAGACATCATGACCATAGGAACTTAAAAGAAAACATTTAATTGGGGCTGGCTTATAGTTCAAAGGTTTACTTCATTGTCATCATGGCAGGAATCATGGTAGCACACAGGCAGACACGGTGCTGGAGAGCTGACAGTTCTTTATCTGACCTGTAGGCAGCTGGCAGAGAGAATGAGCCACTGGAACTGGCTTAAGCTTAAAATCTCAAAGCCTGCCCCTAGGGACACACTTCCTTCAACAAGGCCACGACATCTAATAATGGTACTCCCAGTGAGTCTATGGGGACCATTTTCATTCAAACCACCATAGACATTAAATACAAAAGAAGTTAAATTTATAGTTTCCACTGGATTGACAAAATTTTTTCTGAGTTAAGGTATCAAGATATCTATATGAACATTGCATATTGTAATGTTTTATGCATAGAGATGTGATTGATATATTGTGCACCCTAATAAAGCTTTCCTGGGGATTAGAGAACAGAACAGCCACTATATTAAACATAGAGGCTAGGCAGTGGTAGCACACACTTTTAATCCTATCACTCTGGAGGCAGAGATCTGTCTGGACCTCTGTGAATTCAAGGCCACACTAGGAACAGAGCTAGGCATGGTGGTACACACCTTTAATCCCAGTACTTGAGATCTCATGTCTTTGCTTGGGAAGGACACGTGCCTTTAATCCCAGGAAGTGATGGCAGAAAGTAGAAAGGTGTATAAGGTGTGAGGATCTGGAATTAAAAGGCTTTTAGCAGCAGTTCAACTGAGGACCTCAGGGTGAGGACTCAGAGGCTGTCAGTCTGAGGAAACAGGATTGGCTGATGATTGGTGAGGTGAGGTTGGCTGTGGCTTGTTCTGCTTCTCTGATCTTTCAGCATTCACCCCAATATCTGGCTCCTGTTTTTTTTTATTAATAAGACCGTTTAGCAATTCATCTTACATAGAGATAATCTCTGCTATATAATTAACATGTTGAGTAAACTTATAAGTTTAAGGGCTGGTGAGGTGGCAGGGTGGGTAAAGGTACTCACCATCAAGTCTGAGGACCTCATGTGTATCCTGGGACCCAGAAGAAGAGAAGCAACACCTGCAAGTTGTCCTCTGAGGTACACACACACACACACACACACACACACACTATATATATATATATATATATATATATATATATATATACACACACAAACAAATAAAAACATGTTAAAACAAAAATGGAAAAAAAAACCTTAATGGCTTGTAGCACAAATCTTAAAAGTCTTATTAATAAAAACAATCCCAGAGCCAATTATTAGGGTGAATGCTGGAAGATCAGAGAAGCAGAACAAGCCACAGCCACCTCACCTTTTCAGTTCCTCAGCTGATCCTGTTTCCTCAGACTAGAAGCCTCTGAGTCCTTATCCAAATGAATCTCAGCTGAACTGCTGCTCAAAAACCTAAAGGCTTAACCCGCTCTAGTTCCTGGTCCTCATGCCTTATATACCTTTCTGCTTTCTGCCATCAGTTCTTGGGATTAAAGGCTCACTTCCTGGGATTAAAGGCATGAGTCACCATGCCTGGCTGTTTCCAGTGTGGCCTTGAACTCACAAAGATCCAGACAGATTTCTGCCCCTAGAATGCTAGGATTAAAGGTGTGTGTGCCATCATTTTCTGGCTTCTATATCTAGTGGCTGTTCTGTTCTCTGACCCCAGATAAGTTTATTAGCGTGCACAATATTCTGGGGAACACAATATCACCACAATGACTTAAGCCTCATCTGAAGCCATCTTGACTCTGAGAAGATTATCTTATAAAAATCTCAGTCATCAGTAAAGAAACTCTTCCTACAAAGACATCATTCTGTCAAAAAGCAGCCTTGTGAACCTGCAAGGGCAAACAGTAGGACTGATGTTAGTGACAAATGCCTGTAATCAGCTCCCATGATAGTAGATGATTTACTAATGACAGGGATATTAGCAAAATGCTGGTGATTTAGGGGCATAATTTTTCTGTTTTCCAACTTTAAAGCATGAGTATAGGCATTTAAAGCCCGGGCAGATGCCAGTTAGCTGCTGTTGGTACTGCACTCTGCACGTTCAAGGTTGGCAGTGGGAGCATGAATCACCAGAGTCTGATGCTCTACCTGTATTTTTGTGACAATCCAGAAAGGGACATAATGGGATTTCAAATGGGAACAACTGCCATTTTTGTGGAATACACAGCAATCATCCCAGGCCCACCTAAGGAACATGATGGGAGGAAAAATCAATAGTCTTTTCCAACCCCTTGAAGCACAAATAGTTTCCCCTGAAAGTAAAATTCCTACCATCAATAACACCAGCCTTGTATTGTTAAATAAGCCTCAAATACTGGTTATTTTCCATGGATGCTGAAGTGGAAATTTTATAACCTATATACATTTCTCTAAAATAAGAAAGAAAGATCACAAACATTAAGGCTGTTGGGGGTGAGCTTATTATATTCTGGAAGAGTTAAAGTTCATATTTGGAAGGTAAAGGAAAGCAGAAAAGATAGCTCAAGGTAATTGGAATTACTGGCTGAATGAAAGTTTGGGGTGTGGTTAATATAACAATATTTGAAATTAAAATAAAGAACAACTGTTATTTCAGCACACACACCCTTTATTTTAGTAAAGAGAGAATTTTGATAACTGTGGCTACTAATATGTTGTTGGAATTTTTGATTCTGACTAAATAGTGACACATTTATATATATATAATATATATACACACATAGATATGTATATATACATACATAATCCATATATATGCAGTGCGGTACAGCTTCTTGTATTCAGAAAACTCATTTTTAAGATTTAATTTAATATATATGCATATGTGTGTATGTGTTTGTATATGTATATATGTGTGAGTGAGTGCTATGTGTGAGTCAGGGTGCCTGTAGACTCCAGAAGAGGGGCTCAGATCCCCTGGAGATGAAGTCAGAGATGGTTGTAAGCTGCCTGATACAGATACTGAGAACCAAATTTAGGTCCTCTGGAAGTAAATATTCTTGAGTTTTTTTTTTTTTTAAGTCCAACTTTATTGGTAGCTTATTTGGAGCAAATGTATAATAATGTTACCACACAGAACAATTGAAAGAAATGAGAAAAAATGGTTTTTATTGCTATCTTATTCTGTGTGTGTTAATCAATACCAAGGAGCAGTAAATACCTGAATAAATAATTTAGGGATTTGCAAGCCCTGAATTGGTGACAGGACTGTAGGCCTCAGTACTCATGCCATAATTGGTCTATTCTGTAGGTGACCAGACACTGTCCTGTGCATGCAGGGCTACCTAAGGACTGTGGTCCTATCCCTTTTCCTCCCTCTGACTCCTGTGGGGATAGACCTGTGCTCCTCAAAATCCATCTATGGTTATAGCATTCCAACTAGCCTGGAACAAGATAAGTACCCACCGTTATGCAAAGAGCTTTACCTTTGGACATTTTCTGACAGAGTTTGCAAGCTGAAGGGTTGTGGAGATTGTAAACAGTTACTCTCATACTCTCATTTTATACCAGAGACTCAACATTGTCTATTTTAGAGACTATGTGTTTACAATACAAATGTCGGCAAGTGTGTATATTTGTTTGAAACCACACCTAGTGGTTCGTGGGGTGGGAGCATGTCCTTCATACCAATAACCAAGCTCTGTGTACTGACCTTCCCATGCCTGCGAACTATCCCAGATCACCAGGGCTTAACTTGGGTATGGGGATGGCTGCAGGAAGGTGTGTATACCAGGAAGACCCCATCCACAGCTGACCAGGAGTCCTCCAAAGAATCCAAGGTCCCCATGCAGCAAGCTTCAAACTTGAGGATACCTGTGTTGGAATTTTTTGTATTTTTTTTATTTGTTTTTGTTTTCCAGAATTTCATTGAACTGATTTTCTGTTTTTTCTTTATTTTTAGTTTATTTATTTATTTTGTTTTTACATCTTGACTACAGTTTTCCCTCCCTCCTCTTCTCCCAGTGTGTGTCCTCATCCCCCACCCCCACCCCCACCCCCACCCCACATCTGCTCTTCCTTCTCTGTTTCTCTTCAGAAAAGGGCAGGCTTCCCATGGATATCAGCCAGCCATGGTATATCAAGTTGCAGTGAGACTAGGCATCTCTTCTACTCTTCTTTAAAGCCTGGACAAGGCAACTCGGTGGGAGAAGGGGTCCCAAAAGCAGGCAACAGAGTCAGAAACAGCCCCTGTTACCACTGTTAGGAGTCCCACAGAAAGACCAAGTTACACAACTATCACATATATGCAGAGGGCCTACGTCAGTCCCATGCAGGCTCCCTTGTCCGTTCAGTCACTGTGAGCTCCTATGAGCCCAGGTTAGTTGATTCTGTGGGATTTCTTGTGGTGTTCCTGATCATACTGGTTCCTACAATCCTTCCTCCCTCTCTTCAACAGGATTCCCCGAGCTCTGCCTAATGCTTGGTTGTTGGTCTCTGCATCTGTTTCCATCAGTGGCTGCTTGAAGCCTCCCTGATGACAGTTGGGCTAGGCACCAATCAATGAGTATAGCAGAATATCATTAGGAATCATTTCATTGACTATTTATTTATGTTTGTTTGTTTGCCAGTCCTGTTTGGTTCTATCCCAGGTCTCCGGGCTAACCTGCCTCTGGGTCTTGACCCTCAGGGATGGGCTCCCTCTCAATGTATGAGTCTCGAGATGGGCCAGTCATTAGTCGGTCACTCCCACAATTTCTGTGCCATCTTTACCCCAGCACATCTTGTAGGCAAGACAAATTGTAGATTGAAGGTTTGGGGGCTAACTTGGTGTCCCAATCCATCCATTGGAAGTCTTGCCTGGTACAGGAGATGGCCAGTTCAGGCTCCATATCCCCCATTAATAGGAGTCTTAGCTCGGGTCACACTCAGATTTCTGGGAGTTTCCATTGCACTAGGTTTCTAGTTTAGCCCCCAGAGTCCAGTTGTCTCTCGCAGTACTTCCCTGACATGATCCCACCTGTTCCCTTCCCCATCCCCCATCCAGACCCCTCTCCCTGTCTAAAGGACAAATCTATTCTATTTTCCCTTCACAGTGAGATTCATGTGTCCCCCCTTGAGCCCTCCTTGATACTTAGCTTCTCTGGATCTGTGGATTGTAGCATTGTTATCCTTTACTTTATGGCTAATATCCATGTATAAGTGAGTACATACAATGTTTGTCTTTCTGGGTTGGGTTAACTCACTGGAGATGATATTTTCTAGTTCCATCCATGGCTTTAAAGCCATTGAGTGTTCTTAAGTACCGAACAATCTCTCCAGCCACAGAAGACTCATTTTAAAAGTGAATTGTGGATCCCATCCCAGACTTCCATGTCATACAATTAAAATTTCAGAACTCCACATAGTAATTTTAAGGAGTATGGACTTAGAAAGCAAACTAATTTCCTGACTTCTCATATCACTGTGTTTTCTATAACAAGAAATCCCGTTGTTTCAGAACAGAGAGAGGAGTGGAAACAAAGTTTATATATACAAGATTCTCACCATCACCTGGTCACTGCTCTCCTGGTGTTCCTTATGATATATTCTTTGTAAGTAGTGACAGCAGTTGCCATTTCTTTAGCCTATGAACACAGTGGAGCACACCCAAGGAAGTTTACCATTTCTCTGTTCAAAACTTGTTTTCAATAGAGCATACATACATGCATGAACATTGTCAACACAGTTCCCCTATTAGTTCATCTGCACGTCTTTAATCTATTTTTATCCATAATAATTCTGAAATAGTGATTCATGGAAGTTATCGGACAGTCAGAGCCATCCCTTATTGTTGCTTTCTTTATATTTCCTTTTATTGAAACTATATTTCCCTTTATAATACACTCTCATTACGGATTCCCCTCTCTCTACTCCTTTAATTCCTCCCCACTTCCTTTCCCACTTTCCCATCTGGATCCACACCCTCTCTTTGTCTCTTAGTAGAAAACACACAGGTTTCTGAAGGATAATGAAATAAAAATAAGATATCATAAAATAAAACAATAATATAAAATAAAAACTAAGATACTGGAATTGAACAAAACAAACAGAAGGAAAAGAGACTAATAAAAGACACAAGAAACAGATATCAATACAGAGACCCATTCATTTCCACATTCAAAAATCCTACAAAAATCCTAAACTGGAAGCTATAATATATATGTGAAGATCTAAGGTAAAAAGAGAGAAAATAGTTATACACACATACACACACACACACACACACACACACACACACACACAATTAGCCTAGGGACCTAGGGTAAAACTAAATAATACTGTTAAAAAAGTAGCAATAACATGACTCTTAATGATATTCTGCTGTATTCACAGATCAGTGCCTTGCTCAGCCATCATCAGAGTTGGTTCCTCCTTCAGCAGTTGGGAGCAAATGCAGAGACACACAGTTAGATATTATGCAAAAAAATTAGAAACCCTGGAATTCTCAGCCCTAAGTGAAATGTCTCCATCACATATCTGTCTTCAGAGCTCAGGAAACCACCAGGAAGAGAACGTGGAAAGAGTGTAAAAGCTAGAGGGGATGGAAGCCACCAAGAAACCCAAACCCTCTAAATCAACATGATCAATGCACATATGAACTCACAGAGACTGAGGAGACATGAACAGGTCTAGCACAGATCTGCACTAGATGGGGCCCTAGAGATGAAAGGAGACCTGGACACATGCCCCCATCCTTAACTCAGAAGCTATCTCCAATTGATAACTACTTGTAGATGAAAAATCAGTTTTCATCAAAAGAGTCTCATTAGGGAAGCAAACTGCTCTTAAGATCTGGTCATATGCTCAGCAGTAGACAGCCAAGAGAAAACAAATGCAATGGCATTTTTGGAGGTTCCCTGTACCATAAAGCCATGTTAGTGCTTTTCCTTTTTAAGAAAAATCTGTATTCAATTTTATTTTTATTTTTGCTTTCATATTGACTGAAGTATTTATTTCCAGGATTTGATTTGCTTTATTCTGGCCAGTGGAAAAATTAACATTATTTTTCTGTGAATCATAGTCTCAAAATGAGACTCCACATAGTTGTACATTATTTTTCCCTAGAAATTGCTTTTAATGCTTTAGTTCCAAATCTTGTTCAAAATCACTTAAAAGAATAAAGTATGAATTCTTGATTTGTGATAAACTAAGTTACAATAATCCTTAAAGGCAGTCTGATCACAGTCACTCCATGTTGAGTACCATCTTTAGAAAGCTATACTGCTTAAGATTATTTTTCCCTATTACAGCTGTGATTTCCCCCTTTAAAATTTTTAATTAAAGTATAATTACATAGTTTTCCCCCTTCCTCCCTCCAAGCCTCTCCTGTACCCTCCTTGCTTTCTTCCATCCCACGGCCTCATTTTTTTAATCATTTAAGTTACACACACACACACACACACACACACACACATATCTATCTAACTATCTATCTATCTATCTATCTGTCTGTCTGTCTGTATGTATGTATGTATGTATGTATGTATATATTCAGGACAGAGCATTTCGTGTTGAATAACCAGTTGGTGTGCTCTTCCCTGGGAATTACTACTTCTTTTTTCAGCATTCCTTAGTTGCCTGCAGTTCCTTACCTAGGATTGGGGCACAGTGAGATTCACCTCTTCTACTTTAGCATGCCTGACAGTGTCGGTGTCTTTTCCTTCTTTCAGTCCACATATTTAGCAAAGGTTTTCTACACTTTCAGATATTTCAGAAAGTTCAGTGACACTTTTACTGCCACTTTTCTAACTTATGGCAGATTTCCTTCCTCTCAGCTACAGTCACTAATGAAAAATCTACCAGAAACAAACAAAAAAATGCTTAGAATTTGTTTACTTAGAGAAATCTAGAAGCACAAAATGCATTATATTAATTGATACATGAGAATTAAAAGTAAGTCAATATAAAAAAATCACTGTACCTCACTTTTCACAAAAATAAAAATAAACTTAGCAGCCAACTTATCTTTCTGGAAAGAGGGCTATCCAGTAGGATCTCAGAAGCACGGGGCATGTCTCAGTCATTAAACGCTTGCCTCCAAAGCATGAGGACCTGAGCCAGAACCACAGCACTCACATAAAAATCTGGGCATGGGCCCCATTTTGTAATCTAAACCCTGGAAAAGCAGACATAGGTGAATTTCTGAACTTACTGGCAAGCCAAGCCTAGCCTAGTCAGTAGTCCGCACATTTGAGGAAGAACCTCTGTTCCAAAGAACAAGATGGATGGCTTTAAGTAATGATACCTCAGATTGAGTTCTGGCCTCCACATGAATGCCTACATGTGCACACACACACACACACACACACACACACACACTCAGAGACATGCACACACACAGTGATACACACTGAGGCACACCCACAGGGGCATACACATAGGGACACACACACACACACACACACACACACACACACACACACGTACATGAGGCAGAAGAGAGAGACAACAGTGTTTTTCCCAAAGTAAAAACTATCCCCCCCCCCAATTATTCTCTCTTTCTATTCTTACTTGCTACAGCTTTCAATTAGTGGCGAAGGTGATACACATGGATCTGCTTAATTGTCCTTCATTCTGCAGAAATAGAAAGTAATACACAGCTGGAGTCAAGTCCACTCTTCCCCAGTATTCCATGATAGTGACAGAGTGTGATTCGTGAAGATGCCATAAATTTATGAGCAACATATTTTGAATACACACTTAATATTATTCAATTAAATAAAAGTTATTAAAGTCGTGTATAATTAGCACTAGCTTGGACTGTGTTAATTTTAGTGATAGACTCAGTGTGGCTTTGTCTGTAAGCTGGATGGGTCCATCACAGGTGTTCAGAATTTCAGAGGTACAAGTCTGATTACCAGGTGTTTTCAAAGATCAGCTTTATGATTTCTATCAGTGCTCAATTGACACAGCTATAATAAATCATGTAAGAATATTTTCATTTTTTGCTGGGCAGTGGTGGCGCACGCCTTTAATCCCAGCACTCGGGAGGCAGAGCCAGGCGGATCTCTGTGAGTTCAAGGCCAGCCTGGGCTACCAAGTGAGTTCCAGGAAAGACGCAAAACTACACAGAGAAACCCTGTCTCGAAAAACCAAAAAAAAAAAAAAAAAGAATATTTTCATTTTGAATTAAATTAAGGCATTGAAATACATGTTTGAGTTTTTAAATAATTATTCTAGTATTTAACTTAAAGCAGGTAACAATTTTGAACATTTTTACACAATAATTATATGTTTGAATTGTGCAATTATTTATATTTAGTTTTGTATTCTCTGAAAGTGTCAGCAGGAGTTTAAATCTGACAGAATATTTTGTTATTTGTATCTTTCTAATAGTCTTACAACAATGAGTGTTGTTTCATAGTAAGTTGGTTACAGTGGAGTTAAATATTAATTTCATCCTTTGAGACTTTATTTCCATGTATACCTTAGTTAAAATTTTTAAAAAGCCACAAATATCTATTGACTGTGTCAATATTTAGCTAAAAGTTGTGTGTATGTGAAATTTTGGTTTACTGATTTCTAAAGTCTGAGATTATTGTTAATTTTTAAATGGAAAATATACAATGTCAAGGTACAAATAATTATAACCATTAGATTATATGATTGGCTTAAGTGATTAAAATCTTTGATTTAGTCTGGTAGATTTTTTAATGTCTGTTTTGTAGTATATCAGTATCTTTTCATGTGTATGAAAATTTGATTTATTAAGGTAGTGTGTAAATAAGATTTTACTGAAGTTTTCTAATAATTAGCATTTTTTTGTATTCATTCGTCTGTTAAATATCCATGTAATACTTCACACTGGACTGGGGAATTTGTGGATTAACAATTTGGCTGAATTTCTCATTGAATTTCTACTGCATGATTTAAAATACTAAGTAGCATGTTACAAAACATTATCATCAGACAGCCCTAGCAGAATTTGAATTTTGAAATTATATCAGCAAAGTGGTTATTATGCACTATTAACTTGGCCTATTTATTTTAACAGCTTCCTCTACTAAGACAACATATATCAGCTACAGCAATCATTCAATCTGAACAGGAAGATGACACTATCTGAAGAAAGGTGGTGTGTGTTCTTAAATATCGAACATGAGACTGCAAAAAAAAAAATCGCTCCTGGAGATCTCCATAGACTGCAATCAATCAGATCAATAGTCTTGTAAGGAACAAAATTAGCCATGAGCCAAAAGTATCAATATTGAGGAGCAAAGAAACCAATTTTATACAATACAACCATTGAGTGTCAAGCTAAAGTATTGCTTACTTGTGAGCATTAAAAAAAAAATTCAAAAGGAAAACTAATGTTAGCTTGTGAAAAAAATGCTGTTGAAACAAACCATGTCTGACGTTCTTCTTGTAAGTGTTCCTCTGTGATTGTGAGAACGCCTGTTCCTGCCCCACACTGTTCAACTTGTGTAAGACTCTGAGTCTGTTTCTTGTAATGGCTGACCGGGTTGAAGCCCTGGGTTGTGCTACAAAATAAATGCAATGATTGACGCATGCCATTTTTATACAAATAATTTATTTCTAATAATAAAGGAATGTTTTGCAAATGTTGAGCGCTGTTTCGTTGCAGTTTTAAAACTAGGGTAATGTCCTATTCCCAGTGGCGCTTGCGTTGTTTTTAGGTCCTTGCCTTGCCCCATGTTGATGCTACCTCCTTCAGGAACATGGTTTGGATTATTTGTGTTTATGAGGAGAATTTCATTGCTCTATGAAAAGGTATCACTTGTATAAGATTTTGTAAATACTTTTGATTCCTGTAATGGATTTTCATAATGAGTATCCTATGAAGAATCAAGTTGTAGCTTGATATAAATTTCTTTAAGTTGTAATAATTGACAGATAGAGAGTTAATCTTTCCCTTGGAGACTATACCATGAAAATTGTTATAGAAAAAATATATCACCATATGACCAAATTGCTTCATAATACCTCTAATTACAAACCTTTGCATACTGAAATATTCCCTGCTATGTGATGTTAACCTTCTCTCACCTGGGCCTAACAGCCACCAAAATCAGTAGAGTAATGGGCCTTACCCAGGTCATTATTCAAAACTCTGCATTAGCATATTTATTTCCTTGGTATCATTAAAGAAACCACAGTTCAGATAACATGTCAATGAATTCTTATTTTCCAAATGAAAACATTCATTGCTTCATAAAACAGTATCATTAAAGAGAGAGAAAACAGGAAGCCTGTCTGGTGCTAATAAACCATGCCAGGGCAGATAAGAAGAATCTGTTAACGGCTTTGAAATCTGTGACCATTTTTGTCCTGGGTTTCCCTGTTACACAATCCCAGACATCCTTCAAATCAATGGGTCCCTACAATCATTTTGTTAGTAAATGTTCTCTATGCTGAGTTAGCTTAGACGGCTCATTGCTTTCCTTATAAATATACAGAGCTATCTCCATAGCTTCAACCTAGACATTAACAGCCACTTTATTTAATTCATAGGGTTCATGTAGTACCATGCAGGCTCTTTTCATACATAGAATCATTTTCTAGATCCCCAAGAAGACAGATGACATTGGACAGAAGGGAATGCATATCGACTGGCTTTATATTGAGTTTCTCAAAAATAATATTTGTCCTTTGAGGGTAACATTTTAATCAAAGAATAAAAGTATCATTCTTAAGTATCTGAACTATGGAAAATACAATTTTATAATTTAAATCCTAAATCTATTTCTGGGTGTGCTTTATAGATGAAACATAGACTGAGAAAAATAAAGCCAACACTATATTTAATTTTATATGTGGCTCAGGACTGCTAGAGATGCCACGAAGTTTTCCTTTTAAATTGGTCGGTTTCTTTATACTGAAGATTTTGATGATTCATTAGATATTGTTACTTAATTTTAACTAAATATTCATGTTTAATTGAAAAAAATGGTGGAATTTAATAATTTTTGCATTTCATTCACAGGGAAAAACCCAAGTACATTCCACGTATTGATTGACACTAATCAGGGAGGATAGCTGTGACATGGTGAACGAAAACAAAGTGGACTCACAGGGCAATTGAAAGGGTTTATTATTATTACATTTTTTTAATATTTTAGAAAATTTGAAACATGATTCTTGTCATTTCAAAATTGTTATTATTATAAATTTACCAATTGGTTGTTTTACTTAAGTATATTTTTATAAATAATTGAGAATGTTTGGTTTCATACACTGATTTAACTCATAGTAGCGTGCATAATAGTTCTAATGAATTTGGATACACTGATCTACTTCTCTAACATTGCACCATTAGAAAACTGTTTCCTGTAAAACACTGCCATCCTCCCTATGGGGGGGTGGCAGAAAATTCCAGCACCTTCTTACAATAGAAACTAGAGCATTCTGCCCTCCACTGTGGTTATTTTCTTGAAGATTTTTCTGTGGGTTCAGATGGAGTTACAGGCTGGGACAATGGTAGAATCCTGTGAGCAGGATTTAGCATGTGTTTGGTAGTGGTCCATGAAACCTGTGATTTAAAATGAACTGCCTGTGTCCCATAGATAAGCAAATGTAAAGTTGCACAAAAAAATACAGTATTATATGCTTTAGAATTGACCTTGTGTTTTATTCTGGAAAGAAATGTCACATCTAATCTCAGCATGCCAGAGGGAATGCTAAAAATGTAGCTTCAAGTAATATTCAGCAAATGTCACTTGTAGACAATGAGAGATGTATTAGGGTGACCTTGGCCAAGTCTGACCTGAGTTTAAGAAAAATTAGCTTATGATAGGGGATACTAGCGGCTTAAATCAATGATATTATGCCACAAACTGATTCTATTTTTTAAGTACTTTAGACTTGAGGATAAGCATGAAGATATGAATTGGAATTGCAGACTAACTTAATTTGTTGTATTTTTAAATATCTTTACAAAAATTAACATTTAAAATTAACAAGATTTTATTTTTCTCCTCTCAATTACCATAGCACAAAATACCTAACCAGGAATGGAAGTTTTATTAGACATTATTTTTTTCTGCCTTTAACTCAGTATTCTGCATATTTATCAATACTTTTTGACACTAGGAATAATGATTTTTTAAATACATTATCGAGCATTTATGTTTTATTCAGGCTGTGGGTAGAAGTGACATCTTACATTTCTGTTATGCAATCATCATTTTTCTTACTTCATTTATTGAATTGTATTTAATATCAGTATTTTCATCCATTTTCTAGAATGAGATGACCAAAGGGAATAATGAAGTGCAAGCTAGGATGAATGAGAAGTAATTCCAAGGACGTCATACTCTAGTCCTGAGGAATAATCATCAGAAGTGCTTCTATGTACCTCTATGGTTGTCATTTAATGAAGTAAAAATGGAGCTCATTCAGAAGAAATGATACCTTCAAAAGAGATTCACATCCAATAATGTTCAGAAACTTGCTGATGACACTTTGAGGGGTCCTATTACTGAGATATAGAGAAAACACAGCTTATGATTTTATTTTAAAATATACCCAATGCTGTATTAATGTATTTTTTTCTTTCTGCAGCATAATCTTCAATGGTGATAACTTCACTATTACATTATTTTCTTCTCCTTTAATACTCTGTAAGTCATTCAGATTTTTTCTCCATTTTAAATTCAGTCTATTAATAATATAAAGTCTTGCACCACATTTGACTTACAGTTCTGCTTTTAAAACAATAAAGATGAACAAAAACAAAATTTACCAACTAAATATATTTTTGTGTTTGTCTACTGATAAGTGGTTCAAGAAAACCTGACTTTGCTGATACAATTTATAATTTTTCAGTCTTTATTATTTTTTTAAGATTATAATATAATTGCATCATTTTTCCTTCCCTTTCCTATCTCCAAACTTTCCCATTTACCGCTCCTTGCTCTCTTTAAAATTCATGACCTCTTTTTTTACATTAATTGTTGTTACATGAATATATACGTGTGTGTATATATATTCAAAGTAATGTTTACAGTTGTGAAGCAAGCACACATAACTGCCCAAGGATTAAACCCTACTAGGTAAATTTACTAGCTCTTAGAATGGTTTTGATAGCCAGTGAAATGTGTTAGTGTGTTAAATTATAATACTAAAAATGTTTTTTTTAAAACTTTATAAAAAAGTTAAATGAATAAGTCAAGAACTTTATTTACTTCATTACCTCATAAGGGAATAACAAGATGGCAAAACCAGTATAAACGTATTTGAGCCAGCAGTAATGTGCACTTATTATATAAAGTAAATGATATAAATGAGAGAGATTCAGATCTGGTGTACCATCCTGTAATATGATAAGCCACAGTACTGAGGTCATGTATTCCATTGGACAGATATGTTTTGGGATTTGTACTGGATGAAATTCCCTAATTAAGTCTTCTACCTCGAAAAGCAGCTGTGTTGAAGGAGTTCCAGTACTGGAGGAACACTCTTCTTATACTCTGCCCATTGCTAGGCTTTGGTTAATGTCTCTGATAAACATGGCTCTTCATTGCTTTACTTCTAACCCAGTACATAATGGAGGGGCTCATAATACAACTGTGTTTTATCTATTCATTCTCCACTCTACATCCATCTTAGAGTCAGGATTTTATGACATGGTGAGAATAACTGAGTAAATAAAAACATAGTTGCCTGTTTTCCACAAATAATCTGTGAAAATACACCTTTTGTCCTGCAGAAATTCTTCTTTCTGATAGGTATTTTCCTTCTAAATTTGTAGTTTATTACTCTAAGGATGGAAATCAGTTTTTCAAAAGTGCCCCTGAAGATGACAAACGGGAGATAATTTACTGTATGTCCATGAGTAGTTCTTCCTCTCACTAATGATTAGGGAACTTCCCAAGCAAAGCTTTCTTGAGGTCTTACCACTGACTTCTTGTAGGCAGAAGAAACAAGAACAAAGACTGTTTCCTAGTCGAAGGTAAAGCGTGAGGACCATGTGTACAATCCACCTTTCCTTCTCACTTTGGCTCTGCAGAGCAGGGTAAAAATGGTGAGTACAGAGGCCCAAAGTTCCATTTCCAAGTGGAATTCTTTCCTGAATGGAAGACTACTATTTCTGGAGTTCAAGAGTCCCATTAAGGATCTTTACTAATCTCCTGGGAGAAGAAAGGGGAAGCAACTAGAACACACAGAATTATGAAGTAGATGAAATGTAGTTTATTGATTTTTGCTCCCCCCTTGTTATGCTCTCCAGTTTTCTTGTAACACTTGCTAATACCCCCCAAGTGGCTAATGTCCTCATTGTATGTTCTAGGCTCTCAGAGATCCATATTTTTCCTGCCTTCAACTTCTAACTCACTAGTAGTTTACTGGATGCCAACAATTCAATGCCAAATGACTGTTTTATACCAAATATTTCTTCAACCAATGTTCACAGAAATATAACTAGTCATTCTAGAGGTTCCTAGGGAGACAATTGAAGCTGGGTTTTAAACGATATGCTTTCTTATTATTACAATAATCTCTTCATTCATTTTAACCAGACACAATGTTGCAGACATTGTGTGTAGATGTGAGACTATAGCAATGGATCAAAAATCTGTCTATGCCCTCATGACCATTCTATTTTGGCAGAAGAGAAGACAAAATATGGTAAGTATAAATAAGGTTTTGATAGTGAAAAATACTGACAAAAGCAATAAAGGGAAAATGGCTAAGAATTAAGTTAAGAAGAAGCACTGTAAAGTAGAAGGTTGAATTGGCATTTTAATTTGGCCGAATTATCTGAAGAGAGATGTTTGGGTTAAGATCTGGAGGAATAAGTGTTTGATGTATACAGTGTCTTAGTGAAGAGATATTTGGGAAGGAACAGGAAAGAGACATATCTTGAGGTAGAAGACCATCCAGACTGATGATGACAAGAGCAAGAGTAGATTATATGATTTTAAGATTGTGTATGTCATTGAAAATCTGTGACTTTTGCCTCTGCGGGTGAAAATCCATCAGAGGGCTTTGAGCAAAGAGATGGCTTGAGTCTTACTTTTAAGTGAGTCCTGCTGACTTCTAGGATGAGGAGGGGGAAGATGTAAGACTACAATGGCAGAAACAGACTTCTATCAGAGGACTGAGGTGATGGGTTAGACTTGCTGGGAGAGTCACTGTTAGTAATGTAAAGTGCTTTAGACTGGGTACAGTTTGGCAGGAGATCCTACTGACTTGCTAATGAATTATAGTACTTTGAGGGAAAAGGATGATTTCTGGGCTTTTTAGCAGTCATAGAGAAGACTGCATTGCAATTAGTAAAGATGGGCTACACTATGAGGAGCACCAGCTCCAGGCAACAGAATTACTAATACAGTCTGAATGCTCAGGGCCTCTTTTCTCTTACGCTTCTGCATTTGCATTTTAAGGATGTATGAATTATTTACTTGAATAACTGGAGAAATCCTGGGCCAAATTTTGGTGAATGAAAGACTATGGGCACAATAATTTGTTCTGTCTGAGTCCTATAACAAGTCTTTTGTGGCGATTTTAAATTTTGTTTAGTTGTTTTAGTTGTTACTGATATTTTGTTTTGTTATCTTCCCTATTGCATGTGAGAATCTTTGGGTCAACTTTGATCCCTACGTTTCTGCTTTCTCTTTATCATCTCAATAAGGTAAGTGGCTTTTCAATAAGTTTATCTTTCTGAAACAGAATGGATAGGGGGGTATACTGCCTGGTCTCACAGGTAACCAGAGCCTGCAGGCATGTGCTGCTTTAGTAGCTATACAATCTTCTGTCTACAGTTCCTTATCTGTCAAGGGCTTACCTAAATTTTCTTCCATCATTTTACCCATTTAATCATTCACTTTTTCATTCTTGCAGCAACGATAATGTGAAAACTTATTAAGTCCTCTCATTGACTTATAGGTTATTGGAGGAATGCAGCCCAAGAATGGAGTCCTGGGAAGAGAATTCTAAATGCTTGTGAGAAAACTCCAAGAAAACACAGGAGTTTTGTGACTTCCATTTCTTCAAATCACAGAACTGTTCTTGCAGTGTGTTTTCATGCTCCTCCCAGGTGTGGCAGATAGGAGTGAGTTTACTTCAGCTGTTGTTATTCGTATGACTGGAAAAATATGTTTTGCCACATGTAGCTTGTCCTGGTGATTATATACAGCTTGAAAACATGAGAACTTTATTCAGGTGACCTTTCTTAGCCCGCAGAGGATAAACTGTCTGATGCTCTAAATAAAGTCTGCCAGGCTTATGCTGCCAACTAGAGTGGTAAACATTATGTAGAGAATGTAGAGTACCTACTAGGATTTACATCAATGATATTAACGATAATTATAATTTATTTATAATTTATTAACCACTTATATTCAAGTCTGATGCCAAAAGATCTTTACAACTTTTCTTATCTTAGGGGAGTACATTTATTCTGAGGGATATATTTCAGATGAATTATAAAGTTAGCTGCAGATTTCTATTTGATTAGGTATTTTGTTTTCATTGAGCTTCCCCTGATGGATAGATTTTAGGATCCGAGGCAGACTGGAAGACCAGATCACACGGAGGCCATTTTATCATGGTTCATGTTCTATTTTTTATACCACATTTTAAAAGTTCTCAAGTGCAGTGAAAGAATTTAGGAAACATGACAAGACCACTTGAGGGACTTACTTCAGCTTCCTCTTGTGTCACCCTGGTTACATAAGTTTTTATTTTTAAAGTAATGTTTTTCAGAATTTTATCCACTATGTTTATAAAGGTGATTTTTATTACAGCCCTGAGATGGCAAGCTGTGACTGTTTCTTTCATGCACAAGTAGCTCCTTAGTTAACTAGTGCATACATTTCTTGATAAGATACCATGCATTATTATTATAATGTCATCCACATGGGATGATTCGCCCTAACAACTAGTAAAACTCAATTTCAAATCATACACCAGTCATCGGGCCAAGAATAGAATCTCATGATCCACAAGTCTGGGTTAACACCCCTCTGCTAGAGCAAACTGTGCCTAGTAATTATCATTTAGTCTCAAGCATGATTACTACCTAGTGATTGTTTCCTGGATCTAAAACCTTCTTACTGTTTTTTTCGATAGAAGCTGTGTGCATTCTCGAAGTCTATCATAAGGTAAAATCTTGGCAGAAAAGGACAATAAAAAAAAGATTGCTGGTTGTAGACAAATTTCTAACTGGTCTTTTTAAGTAAAAAACACAGAGCCAAATATATGGGTGAAGACCTTAGAGAGATCAGGGAAATAGGGAAAGCCACCAGCCAACCTTACCTCACCAACTCTGCAGCTTCCAAATGAGAGCTACTTCCTGTCTCACCCACGCCTTTATTGCCTTGCTCTTCTTCCCTATCATTGGCTCTTAGCCCAGCTACCCCACTTCTTTGTCACTGTCTGTCTGTACAGACCTCCAGGTCTGTATTATTGGTACTACAAAAACAATCAAATAAAAAAGAAATGGTGGTTGTCACTCGCTGTTTTTTTTTGTTTTGTTTTGTTTTTTGAGACAGGGTTTCTCTGAACAGTTTTGGTGCCTGTCCTGTGTAGCTAGTTTTTCTGCCGGGCCCATAGTCAGGACAAATCTCTGCCACCCGCCAGTCTCTAGCTCCCAAGTCCCGCCAGTCTCCAAGCCCACTTATAAAATAAACATACAGACGCTTACATTATTTAAACTGCTTGGCCATTAGCTCAGGCCTATCATTGTCTAGCTCTTACTCTTATATTTAGCCCATTTCTAATAATCTCTACTTTGCCACGTGGCTCGTGGGTTACCGGTACCTTACATCTTCCTTCTCCTGGCCACGGCTCCAGCCAGTCCCTCCCCTACCTTCCTGTTCCCTCAATTCTCCTCTCTGTTAGTCCCGCCTATACTTCCTGTCTGGCTACCGGCCAATCAGCGCTTTATTGATACAGAGTGATATCCACAGCAGTCCTGGATCTCTCTCTGTAGACCAGGCTGGCCTTGAACTCCCAGAGATTCGGATGGATCTCTGCCTCTGGAATGCTAGCGTGTGCTACCACTGTCTAACTTGTATGTTTAATATAGTGGCTGTTCTGTTATCTGACCCCCAGATAAGTTTATTGGGGTGCACAATGTATCAACCACATTGCCCCTTTTTTGTTTAAAAGTAAAAAAAGTTATAACTAACATAAGGAAATGTATATAAAATAAGTATATACAATATGTACAGTCAAGAATTACATTAACGCCGGGCGGTGGTGGCGCACGCCTTTAATCCCAGCACTCGGGAGGCAGAGCCAGGCGAATCTCTGTGAGTTCGAGGCCAGCCTGGGCTACCAAGTGAGTTCCAGGAAAGGCGCAAAGCTACACAGAGAAACCTTGTCTCGAAAAACCAAAAAAAAAAAAAAAGAATTACATTAACAATGTCCAGTCCATTAACATTTGACAGATTCAGACAAAAAACTCCATTATATACATTAACAATGTCCATTCAGTTAATATTTGACAAATTCAGATAAAAATTCATTACTTTTCCTATTTAAAACAAGTAGTTCTTTTTTAAAAGTATATTCAATAATCTATCTTTTTATCTTATCATATCCATATTCTCTCTTTTTTCTTTTCTTAGTAGATTCAAAAATCTACCTTTTATCGATCATTTCTATAGCTGGTGACCTTTCTACATTTTTCTGACAAGCCTAAATCTTCTAGGTCAAAGAGAAGAAAGGTGTTTGGACACTCACTTCTGCAAGACTGGAATTTGGCAATTGATTTTAAAAAGCAGGGTTTCAAACTGTTTTAAAGTTTTCAATATCTAGGACCTAACCTGTTAGCTCCCCTCCTCCAGAGTCCCCACACAAGATCTCTCTCTCTCTCTCTCTCTCTCTCTCTCTCTCTCTCTCCCCTCACATGAGTGATAATTTTTATGAAGTTAAAACTAGACTCCATTTACAAATCAATATAAAATGAAAATTTCAAATTTGCAAATTCTTACATATATGCTTTAATTGTGTATCTTGGATTTTTGAAGATGACCCTCCATCAGCAGAGATCTAAGATACAAAATAGATAAGTTATGTGTCCTTGGGGCTGCTGTATGGGTACAAAATTCCATAATGACTTTATAGACTGGAACAGTAAACCAGAACACAGAAGGGTTTATGGGCTCATGTGCTGTGGAATAATCCTTCCATACAATATGAAGATGTGTTGCTCTCATTGTTAATAAAGAAGCTGACTGGCCATGAGCTGGACAGGATAAGGCTAGGAGGGAAAACTAGACTAAGCACACTAGGAAGAAGGGCAGAGTCAGAGGAGTTGAGAGAGATGCAGAAAGACGCAAGATGAGTGTCTGTTGCACATTGAAAGAAGGTACCACCATGTGGCAGAGCACAGAGAAGAGTTATGGGTTAATTTAAAGTGTAAGAGTTAGCTAGTAACAAGCCTGAGATATTGGCCAAGCACTTATAGTTAATATTAAGACTCTACATCGGTTATTTGGGAACTGGCCGGTAGGAGAGAAAAGTCTACCTAAACTTATGTGTTAGGCATTAACTGTTATGAAGAAGCTGAAATAGACTATTTAAGAAAAAGAAAAACAAAACCCTCAGTTTTTAGAAAGTACTTAAATACAAATATGCACAATAGAAGTTGCTAGCTAACAGTGGCAGCTGTCTCTCGTTGAAGAGGGAATTTTCTTTTTTCCTTTCTTTTTGTACTAGTAACTAACAAGAGAAGAATTTGGATGATTCTACTTAATTTGTAAGTATATTGATTGTATACTGTTCAAATACAATTACCATATTATGGGTCTCATTTTACCTACAGAAAAGCAGAATCTTTAATATGAATAATAACAAGAAAATTTCATTTTTGTACTTTCATTATTGCTGTCAGCTTTAGAAACACAGGAGTGTGTTAAAATGTATTTTAACTTAATTTTCACCACTTATACATGGTAATGATTTATTTTTTCAACCATTTTATGTTGTGAGGTTAGCATTTAAACCCAGAACAAAATGATTCATGGTGAATTAACCTAGATAAATGCTTCAAATTACTATGGACATGCAGTAATCACAAGGTTCAACTATGCTATGAAATTGAAATATTTAATGGGGGCATTTTACTTAATGGAATCATTTTGCTTAAAGGCTGTGCAAAGGTCAGTTGCATGAGCACATGTTAATTTTTTTTTAAACTTTTCATTATTGGAAAAATTACACAGATTGCAGATGTTTTATTTTATTTTAATTTTTTTATCGAACTAATGACGTCTACTAATAACTGGTCCAAAAATTTGTGACTAGCTGTTTCACAGGTGCTACGGGAGAACCTACTGCTATAGTTAAACTGCATTATGAGTTCTTATCTATATTATGCCCACAGATAAGCACATCTCTCAACCATCATCAGAGAAGCTTCTTTTTGTAATAAATGGTGATTAACACAGAGAACCACGACTGTTCCACATGCAGAGGTTAAGAAACTAAAAGGCTTCCATGCTGTGGTGGTTCATAATTTTAATCCCAACACTCTGGAAGCAGAGACAGGTAGATCTCCAAGTTCCAGGCCAGTCTGGTCTACATAGTGAATTCCCAGACAGCCAGGGCTATAGAGAGAAACCTGTATTTTGTTTAAAAAAAGTTTAAAGAAAAAGAAAGAAAGAAAAGGAAACTATAAGGTGTTCATCTCTAGATAGTACACCTTTATCAGAGCTACTCCCCAGAAGGCTCTGGAAATCATCATGAAAGGTGAGGCAGAGAGAGTGTAAGAGCCACGGGTACTAACATTATACAGCAAAACAGTTCTTTCTGGACATGATAGGGCCCTTGCACACATGGACTCACAGTGGTTGAAACTGAATGCACAAGATCAAGCTAACCAAATCCAAGCATGGACAAGGAAATAGCTCATGAAATCCCACCCCTAGCTGAGGAGGCATTGGCAATGGATGTCTACTGTGAAGAGGGGGAGTCTGTTTTCTTGAAGAGTGCTGCATCTAAAAGGCTAAAAATGCTCTATTGGATAGTTCTACATTCATGTACAAACAGTTGGCATTAAGTGAACTCAGTGGGGTTAGAGAGAGAGAGAGAGAGAGAGAGAGAGAAGAGAAATACTGATGTGTGTGTGTACATGTGTGTGTGTGGTGTGTGTGAGTGTGTGTACATATGTATTGAGAGAGAGAGAGCACACATGAAATTGGAAAGGAAAGTAGTTGGAGAGATGAGAGAGGAATTCTAGAGGAGAGACTCAGGGTGGATTTGATCAAAACACATTATATGCACACATGAAATTTTCAATAATAAGAATTTTGTTGTAAAAATTTCAAATACTTCTTTTAATTGAAATGTTTTCAGAAAATGTTCATGATGTCTTTTCTGATTGTACAAATTTTCAAGGAGTACTACAAATACTGTAAGTAATGGAATGGTTCTTAAGATAACTAAGGTAACTGGCAGTATATTTTTAAGCATAAAATAAATACTTAAAGTATACTATGTATATCCATAAGTGTTGATGGCTGTCTAAAGTAAAATTCGAGACACCTATACACCTATATGTGGACAAGTGGTTTTATAAGTTAAAATGCAGATAGAGAAGTAGATTCCTGCATTACAACCAGTCAATCAAACTAGCTTGCTCACCCTTACAGAAGAACCAGAAAATCTAGATTATGGGAAATTAAATCTTTAAATTTCTAAATACAAAATTAGCTCAAGGGCCATGTGTGGTTTTGCATGCCTTTATTCCCAGCATTCAGGAGGCAGAAGCAGGCAGATCTTTTGATTTCGAGGCCAGCCTCATCTATATAGAGAATTTCAGGACAGCCAGGTTTAAAGAGTGAAACTGTGTCTAAAAGAAATTAGCTTAAAATCTTCTTCCATGGTATGAATGCTCTGGATAAGAAGTTTATTTTGAGGGTAAATAGGAGACAAATATTTCAGAAATCACATAAAATGACAATGTTTTCAAAATAACTGTAAACTAGTATTTCTCCAACAGTAACCTGAGCATCAATTTTACCAGCATCAATAAATATGTGGCTTTAGAATATATGTTGCAATATTCCAACCTACCAAATTAGAGTTTCTTAGTTCAGGGCTCGAAAAAACTTCATTTTAATATTAGCATCTTTGTTAGTCGGTACTCAATAAGTCACCGGCAGGCAGAGGAGTTGCAAAAACTCCCCATCTAAATGTGGTCTACACTCCTGAATATTCATACCTTTGTGTATCTTCACTCAGTCAGTATCTACGATATTGATCGATATTGTTATTATTAGTTTGTGAAGATTTCAACTATTTGGGATTAGAGCAAAAGGGTCTTGTGACTCGAGCAATGGCTCAGCAACTAAGAACACACACTTCTCCTGCAGAGGATCTGTGTTTGCTTCCCAGCACCCATGTTGGGTAGATCACAACCACCTGTGATTCCATCTCCAAGAGATCTGACATACTCTTTCACCCTTCTTGGACACCTACACTCACATGTGCACACACACACACATGCAAATGGAACCACCCACAAACTCTCTCCTTGAAGACAATCAAACTTGCTCAGCCTTTAAATAAGTATAATGTTCAGACACAAACTGAAGAGTCTATCACATCCTAGAGTATTCCAACCAAACTAATAGCTTCATATTTGATCATCATTGAAATGAGACAGTAGCAACCCAGAATATAATGAGAGGAATATGAACTGAAATCATTATGGGCAGAAAATGTATAAAAAATGTGTCTTAATTTTGAAGACTGTAGTAGAGTACAAAAGCAGGTAAGTGATTCCATATATAGGACATATGTGTTGTCCTCAGAGGGACCGATTTGGTCTAGTCATAAGAGGTATGAGAAGCCAGCACAGAGAGTGGAAAGAAACAGGAGGCTCTGGGGACTGGCAGTATTTGTATATAACACCAGTAGCCAAAATACTGGAACAGAAAGACAATACACAGAGTAGGCCCAAGTTTCTAAGGTGTTTTTGCACTCTTCCAAAGCTCCACACAGAGAGGCTTTTTTGAATACTCTTGATTATACAGAACATAAGTACAAGTTAAACTCTGGGAAGGTTGGTGTTTAGCCAGGTATGGTGGTGCACACCTTTAATCCCAGTGCTAGGGAGGCAGAGGCAGGCAGATCTCTGAGTTTGAGGCCAGCCTGATCTACAGAGTGAGTTTCAGGAACTGGGGCTGTTACACAGGGAAACCCTGTCTCACCTCATTCCCCCAAAAAACAAAAGTTGGTATCTAAAAGCATCTGATTCAACAGACAAAAATCCAATTATAAATGGGTAAAGAAAGAGACATGTTTTGTTGCTTCATAAACCAAAAATGTTATGACAAATTTGCCAGAAAGAAAGCTTGGCTCCCCTTCAGGTTGGTGGATGACAAGACAGATATTTCACACAGCGGGGTTTTGCTGTTTTTATTTAAGTCTTACACCCTTGACCTGAGAAGCATAAGGGGTTTAGATTCTCTGAGGCTACAAAGCAATCATTTAGCCTTTGGGCCTTGATTGCTTTATCTGTAAAATGGAAGTAATAAGAGTTTCTATTTCCTGCAGAAGACCTCAATGTTTGATAACTAATAAGAAACTAATAATAAAACATCTACAGCTCCCTGGAGGTCAGCCACTAGCTGGATAAAGTACATTATTACAGCAGTACCTCTTGAGCTATTGGTACTTACAGCAACCCCAAAACAAAATATATCATATCCTGTTCAAACTGCCCTTGGATAGAAAGAATGAAATTATCCCAGGTGGAAATTGATTGCAGGGTGTCTGTGAACATCTGGACTTTTATAAAATGTCTCTTTGGAGCCTGAAGATATGTGCAACATTTGTAGACGTGACTGCTCTCACAGAAGAGGTAAGTGCAAGAATTCTTCCCAAGAATGAGACCCAAATATAGCTTTTAATTTCTTCTTCTCTCTGCATCTTTCTTTTTTGCCATTTTTTTCAATCAGCCCTTCTCTACTTGGTAAACCTGTGACTTTTCATGTCCTGATTTGTATTTCAAGGTCAAGGAAAATGGCCCGTTTGGGAACTTTTAGTAGTGTGGGATGGTAAGAATGGAGAAAGAATACTTATTTTCTTCTACAGTGTCATAAGTAAGTCTTTACAGGTCTCCTATTATAAAATCAGAGCTACTGAAACAGATCCTACAGTAGTGCAGCTTAGGCTGGTTTCTCTTGAGCAACTCACTCAAGAGCGTCAATGAAGTAGTTGAGAAGTTGACAGTGCAGATCTGTTTATGAGCAGGTGTCAGGCAGCCTCGTGTTCTTTTTCTGTAAGACCTTTTAATTAAACAGTTACTTTATTATTATTATTATTATTATGCATATGTGCATATGATGTGTAATAGTCAGAGGACAACTTTGTGGAGTCAGTCTCCCCATCTAGCTTCACATGGATTCTGGGAATCCAGTTCAGGTCACCAGGTTTATTAGGCAAGCATCTTAACCCACTGAGCCATGTCACCAGAACCTCTTCATAAGCTCTTAACACCTCTGCCTCAGACCCAACTTCTTTCTGTAGCAAAGGAAGTTTAGCTGTAAGGACCTGTCAGTACACACAAGTACCATCTCACACTCTGGCTTTCCTACAGTGAAATAGATAATAGTGATGTCTGCGGGATAGTTTTGTTCTGTATCCCTTAGGGATACATTAAAACTGAAGTCACTGCTAAGCTAGATTTTATTTTGGCCATTTTCCTTGACCTTGAAATACAAATCAGGACATGAAAAGTTACAGGTTTACCAAGTAGAGAAGGGCTGATTGAAAAAAATGGCAAAAAAGAAAGATGCAGGGAGAATAAGAAATTAAAAGCTATATTTGGGTCTTATTCTTGGGAAGCATTAAAAGATTATTTTAATCCCAGACCAGCAAATAAAAAGAGGGGAAACAAGCATGTACACACGTCTCTGCTCCTACACACACACACAAACACACACACCCTATGGTAGAACCTACAAAAACCAGAATGGTATCATCACCAGAATGTTAAATTTCAAAGCAAGACTAAAAAAAAGTACCATAATCAAAGCATTATTATGTTACCTGGACAATTGCTGGAAGTATGCATTCTCAGCCCTGTTCAATGTTCTAGAATGGTGCCTGAAGTTCATTTTTAACTGGCCCTCTAGAGGAGCATACTTTACTGCTCAAGCTTGAGCACCACTGACAGAGCAATATTGACTGTAGCTACAAAATCTTCCTGCCACACTCCTTCCCTTCCCTTCCCTTCCCTTCCCTTCCCTTCCCTTCCCTTCCCTTCCCTTCCCTTCCCTTCCCTTCCCTTCCCTTCCCTTATTCCCTCCCCTCTCCTTTCATTTCCTTTTCTGTTTTTGGTCTTTCTACCTCAGGCAATAACTCTTGGACTGCTAAAGCACTCTGGATAAAAAAAATACTAATTTGAGCCTATTACCTATTGTGGTACACCTAGCCTTGATGCAGGGGGGCGGGTCAGTCATGGACCTGTGTCAACTGAATGTACCACACTTAGCTGAAGTACCATTTTGGAGGAGAGAATGAGGGGTGGGTTCAGGGGAAAATGCTGGGGAGAAGTGGGAGGAGGGATGAGAGGGGGATCTGTAGTTGGCATGTAAAATGAATAAAAAAGTTTCTTAATAAAGAAAAAAAAAACACTAAGTCCTTGATGACCTACAATTGAATTGCCATTGTGATGAGGGAAATATTGGTTTTTTTTTGTGTGTGTGTGTATGTGAAATATTACTGTACAGTGTATCAAATGTTTCCTTTTATAGTGATACATACTATACCATGCCATCATGTTTCAATGGTTTCTAAGTATCTTAAATTTGTTCTAGAAGTAAGAGTATATAGAATATATACTCAAGAAAGTATGAGAGCTAGCCTACAACTCTTCTCACTTCAAAGCCTGAGATACTAGTTGCCCTGTTTCCCTTAGGGCCCTGTGGATGTCGTTAAGCTATACACTGTTGCTGTCTACCTTTTGATGTGTATCCACTGATTATTGCTTTCAATTTGTATGTTTATATTCTCAACAATCAGTAACAAACACTGGATCTGGGTGGAAGGGACTCACTTCTTATTGGTGCTGTCTTTTGGGGAAGACATAGGGATGTGAGCTAAGTTCTTTGACTCCCTCAACAGGTAGGGGCATTTGTGTATGCATTCATGGACCACATCCCTTCCTGTCACCATTACACAAAAAAGATAGTTCTCTGTGTGCCCCAAGAAAATGTTTTAAGTAGCATACTTTTGACATTTGGTAAACAAATGCTATTTCCCACAGATAGCCACAGGTGATTACCCTATTTTATAAATTATTAGATATCTGAAAATTTAAATTATATTTCTTAAATCTTTGAGCCCTATTTCAAGTGTTCAGCAGCCCCATGTGGCTAGTGGATTCTGTATTTGGCACTGAATGTGATGAACATCATCACAATAGCTGGAGGTCTGAGAGAAAGAGAGAGGTGGGGGAAAGTGGCAAAAACTTAATGTTATTGCCAATAAGTCATATGCTAGGGAAGCAACACAGAGATTTTCACTAGTTTCTCTGAGCACAGGATAAGCGCTTTTGAACTGAAGGTTCAGCATTAGAAGGAAACACTATGCTGCATTTCAGGCCAGTGTATTCCAGAGACACAGCTTTATAATCACTCCCAATCACCAATTGCTTTTCTATCAAGCATCATTTTGTTCTACAATCACAAAGAAAACAACTGGTCTTAACTTCCCAGTTTTCCTTACTCCTTATGCTACTCTCTGAGCTGTATCCATATGTTCAGTCTAGATCCAAACACTAGTAAATGAAAAAGCAAATATACAACTGAGCAATGCCTTGAAATTCATGTCTGCACCTGCCATATTGTATTTATGGCATTCTTTCTCTTCTCTCCATTGTATCAATTTTCTCTGTCCCCAAGGAAACTTTGCCTGGTAGATGTGAAAGTGTAAAATAGTTTCTAAGTTGCTTTCCATAGTCATAGGGACTAGACCTTAGTGTAGAGTTCTACAGGGGCCCAGGATGCCATCAGCACACACTTCTTACTTGCATGTGAGAAAAGTGTTGATCATATAAAACAACCACATTTTTAAATTTCTTCTATTTTTTAAGATTATAATGTAATGCACATCATTTCCCCTTTTCCTATCCCTCTTTGTTCTCTTTCAAATCCATGCCCCCCTTATTCATTAATTGCTGTTACATATATACATATACACACATATATATATATATATATATATATATATATATATTTTCCTAAGTACATAAGTACAATCTACTCAATCTGTACATTATTTAAATGTATGTGTTCGGGGCTAATTGGTATTGTGTTTCAAGTATAAAGACTGAGGTTTCTCAGTTATTTCTGGCCTTTTCAGTTTTCTGTGGTATAAGGATAGATGATGATTTATTTTTTTTCCAGCTCCTGCAAAACCATGGAAAGTAGAATGGGGCCAAATTTATGTATGAAATACAGGTGAAAGTATTAGTAAATCCATATACTCCCCCCTAGCATTTATGTGTTCTGTGTTTTTATTTGATTTTTTGATGTTGTTTTGGCTTTGTTTTGTTTGCTTCTGCTGATATGGCTTGAAGGAATCTCTAAGCTCTAGTCAACTAGTCCAATTTATAGTTTGTCTCTTTTATTAGAGTTGAATGATTTGCAAATGTTAAGCAGTGTCGTATCTTGAGTTTAATTTTCAACAACTCCACATCCAGAAGGATTAAAGGACCCTTTTGCTTGTCAATATTCAGTTTCTGACAAAGATAAATATCCTGAAGAATGGTTATAAGATTATTATAAAACTGAGTTCTCAAGTCATAAATACAAGACAGCTCACTAACTGAGAGTCATGTTTTATAAATAACATTTTCTGCTAGCTTTGTTAGTTCATACAGAATATGGCATACTCTAACAGCATGATAAGAATAGATAAAATAAAACTGAAATGTCTTCATCATTAATAAAAGTTAGACTACCGTAGATTTTAAATACTGTTGTAGCCAGAATTTTTTTCCAGTCCCATCTGGCCCTGCAGCCACTCAGACCCAAGTAAACACACAGAGGCTTATATTACTTACAAACTGTATGGCCTAATGGCTCAGGCTTCTCTCTAGCTAGCTCTTATACCTTAAATTACCCTATTTCTATTAATCTATGTTTTGCCATGTGTTCGTGGCTTTACCAGTCTGCTGGCATCTTGCGTCTCCTTGGGCAGCAGCCTGGTGTCTCTTCTGCCTCTGCCTTTCTTCTTCCTGTCTCTCTCTTGGATTTTCTGCCTGCCTACATCCTAACTTGCTATAGGCCAGAGCAGCTTCTTTATTAACCAATCATAGCAACACATATTCAGAGCATACAGAAAACCCCCTACAGCATATTATTGATGAAACACCCCAATGATGACTTGTACCAAGATTTATTTCAATTAGGTAGTTAGTCTTCAAACACTTCAAAGACCTATAGAATATGGCAATTAAAATGCTTTAAGAACATAGACTTTTCTGGACAGTGAGATGTGTCTGTTCCTGACAGTACTAAATACTTCAAAGAGGATGATGGGCATTGAAGAAACTTTATATGGAGTTTGCTTACTTACTCTTGCCTGGACTGCTTGATAATATGTTCTATAAACTGAACATACAGGACACATAGGAAAATGACCACTGAATTTGCAAAAACAGGGTGAAATGGTCCTTCAGATTCCTGCTTCAAAGAGGATACTGCTAGATATTCTACAGGACACAGGGAAAAGTGCCTGAGAGGCTCTATGCCTATAGGTTGAAGATAGATGCCCCAACATTGCAGAGGAACTTTGGGTGATTATCCAGGCAGCCAGATATTTCTGTCATTCTAGATTTTTGGAAGTTGCTTACAATGCACTTCCTGTTTACTTAGGTAATATTGTATCCTTCCGGGGTTTTTGCTGGAGTTGAAGACTAGATAGTTATAATTATAGCTGTCCTTAGTCATGATAAAAGAAATTGGATACAAAACTTTAGACTCACAAAAATAGGATAGATGGTAGAATATTTTCTAATTTTGCCAACTATAAACAGACTAGGTATTGTAACTCTAATTCTTGCTTGATAACTTGTTTGTTATATATAATTTTAGTATGTTAAAGTTAAAACCTTCCTTTTTGATTAGACAGGAAAGGGAAAGTGCTGTGGGATGTCTTTCTACATGATGTGAATATGTGTTTCTCTGATTGTTTGATAAATAAAGCTGCATTGGCCTATGCCAGGGCATCATGGAGCCAGGCAAGAAAATCCAAGAGAGATAGTGAAAGGAGAAAGGAGGGTAAGGGGAGACAGGCGAGCCAGCCGCCCAAGGAGCAGCAAGATGCCAGCAGACCGGTAACGTCACAGCCACGTGGCAACTTATAGATTAATAGAAATGGGTTAAGTTATAAGGGCTAGCTAGCAAGAATCTTGAGCCATCCAGTTTGTAATTAATATAAGCCTCTGTGTGTTTACTTGGATCTGAGTAGCTGTGGGACAGGGCAGGACACAGGAAAACTTCTGACTACGAAAAGCATAGTGTCTTCTTAAAGAAACAAACTATTCTGTTGATCTTTTTAACATTATTGGAGGTAAACTTGCATTCCTAGGGGTGGTTTCTTGGCCAGGTAGCTGACTTGGCCCAGCTGAAATGTTAGGTCTCCACCCAGACTAAAGAATCTCTTCTCTTTACCAGGAGGATTTTTCCTTAATGGCCTTTATTACAATGTTAACCATTGTAAAACACTAATTGATGCAAGGAAAGTATTTAACAAATTTTTCTGCTTGTTTTATTTTTTTTGCAAACAAGTAAAATGTATTTTCTGTGCTGCTCTTTATGGTTTGATTTTTAAGAGACAACATTAAAACTTAACTATATAAATTGAAAGTAAATGATAATATTTTTTTCATTATCAAAAATCTGCTTTAGTAGCATTCTTGTGTGATGAATACTTGCCTTTAGCTACCTGAACACAAAAGTCTAAGCCCTCACCCTGCTTTGAGTGACTGAGCCACAGACTCTCTAAGCAACAGGAAGGACTTCAAAGCCAAAGGCTTCTCTGGCCTCTGTGGCTTCTGCTGCTTAATGTACACTTCTAGTTTTCTAGCAATGTCTAGACATCACATGACTTTAATCCCTAGAAATTTAGATATTAAAGATCTTTTTTTCTTCTTCAGTAAATTGAGTTGCTCTTACTTTAAAACAAAAAGAGAACAAACTCACCCAAAAGTTTCATTTTACTTTTATCACTAAAATGACAGATAATCTCTCTGATGATCCTTTTATAGCTAGTTGGAAGAAATGAATCCATATATTTTTTTTTACTTTTATACACAAAGAAAACAGCACAGAACCAGTTTGTGATATGCTGAATTATAATTACCTTGCTAGATGTAGCTGAACTAGGCATAGTTTTGGCTAGAACAAGACATGAAACCAGAGATTACACAGGCTACTGTGTTGGTGAAGTTGAACAACTATTCTTCAACACACGTCTCCTCAGAAAATGTAGCAAAAAATGATCACTGGAATCATAATACTTTTTATGAAATCAACAATTTTTACATTAGTAGAAGGGTGCACTTGTCAAATCTGATTGCTATAATAAAATAACACAAACTGAGATCTTATATAACATACATTTTTAGATCTCACAGTTCTAGAGACTAGGACCTCCAAGATCAACATGCTATTTTTGTTCCTCCTGAAGTGGATTTACCAGTTTAGAGAGTAAGAGAGCAAGCACTTTTTTTCTTATACATGCACTAATTCCACCATTGTGGCCCCATCCTCATGATTACATCTCAACCTATATACCCACAAAAGCCCCATCTTCAAATACCATGATATCGAGAATTTAGTCTTCAAAATGTGAATTATGAGTTAACATAATTATGTCCATAGCTTAGGTAGGGTTGGGGAAATGTTCATTAGCAGGAAGTTTGCAGAAGCAGGAGTCTGAGAGAAAAGCCTAACCCCTTGATCAATTTGACTTCTGTAAAGTATAAAATAAATTGTTATTCAATTCTTTTGTTCTATGTTATAAAACAACAATAAAAAATGAGTCCTAAGAATGGCACTATAAACCCTAGAGTTAAAAAATTACATATTTTATGTTTATCCTCGATGTTGGGTTATTGTTTGATTTTTGTGGACAAGGAAATAGTAGACAGAAAATAAACTCCTTTAAGCTTAAACAGAAATTATAATAGTTAAGTGTCCCTCAGCTGCTAGCTTTGAAGAACGTTGGATCCATTTTACAAAGTGTGACTTCTTCATTAGGATCGTCTTGATACTAGCCAGTTAGATTAATAACAACATACTTCAATTTATATCCTTATATCCAAACTACATTATTTAAAATGTAAAATACCCTTTCCCATGATCATTTAAGATTCATTTTGCAAGAACACTTCAGAACATCTTATTAACAAAACTGTAAAACTTTGAGAATCTTGACCTAATGATAAGGACATTAGCTGACCAATAGTTAAACTTGATCAATCCTTTCTTTTTTATGAATATATCCCCGTGCTAATTATGGTATTAGATTCTGACCCACAACTTTGTCAACATACACCCCCAACTGGATCAGTGAAGAGAATGTCTCACATAGGAACATGGAAGACAGAACAAGCAGCAACCACAGGGCTTTGAGGATGAACAAATGTCCTATCGAAATTCTACTACAGGTCCTGAAAATGCTCACCGGATGTCTGGAAATTGCATTTCTAAATGTTATGGGCTTTGAGTCTTTCAACCATGTAATGAATGTATACTTTTTCTCCATTTATTTATTATTGGTAGAAACGGAGTGATGGACTTTTCCACTGAGGCTCCTGTCCATGTGTGTTTTCGCTGTTCTAGTCGGCATTGTTATCTGACAATACAAAACAAGTTGCATTGGGGCTGATAGACAGAGCAATCCTTCTTTCAAAGAATTTTCATATGTCACCATCATCTCTACTAAGATGCAGAACAGGGGATGACAGAATGATTGGTTTTATCTGTATTTTGGTATATTTTTTTCTCTGAATGGCAGTCCCTGAGAACACAATTTTTGAGATAAAATAACAAAACTGTGATTACTTCAAATGGCAGGGTCTGATGGAGGATTATAAATTATTGCCTGAAAGTGCCAAATATTTTAGACCCAGACCTGATATTGTGTTCTGGAGATTGTTTGGAATAACTGCTTCTCTGAATCTCTTTCTTCATTTAAGAAAATGAACTGTTTCTTGAAAATGGCAGGATGCCAAAGAGGAAACAAAGAAAACCCCTAAACACACACACACACACACACACACACACACACACACACACACACACCAGCAAGGTCAAAAGAAATTCAAGTAAAACTGACCATGCATTTCTCTTAACATTAGTTGATTTTGTCATTATATTTTAAAAAAAAATGCTGTACCCCTTGGTTTTCAAATGGAGAAAAATTTTTCTAAACCCATTTCTGCTTCAGTTGCCAAGTGTTGCACACTTAAATACACCTGCTTAAGTCTGATAGACTCAAGATAGACTCCTAAAAGCAAGCTCATTACAATATTAAGTACATTATGTCAAAAAAGAGGAGCTGGGTGGAGATGAAAATACAGGTGAGGTTTGACTTCTCATTTAAGATGGACCCTCAGAAAGGCTTCTTGGCCTTGGGGTTGAACCAAATAGTGAAACCCAGGAGATTCGGAAAATGATGGCCATCAAGACACAGTACTCTATTCAAAGTTCCCCAGTTCTCACAGCAGAACAGTAACCAGGTTGGCAAACTTAAATGAAAAGATTGCTATGCTGAATTCTGTGTGTATTAAAATGTAACAGTGACCATGTTCTTAAGTGAGCTCCTTAATTCCAGAGGAGCAGGGAAGGCTGCAAACAGTTGTCTCCATACTCCACCCTGTGTGCTCATCAATTCATTATGAATTCATACAAGAGAAAAATATTCAGGGAGACTAAGGTGGCAGATTTAAGAATAGATTATCTTATTTCAAGGAAACTATTTTTGAAATTTGAATATGTATCTAATTTTAGACTCCACTCATTCCGCCAGGCAACTTCTCCATTAAAAAAAATTAGGGATATCAGCAATGATAATATTTTGTCAATATTTACTTCTTGTAAAAAAAACCTAACTATTCAAGTGGCTGAGGCAGGATTACCTCAAGTTTGAAGGTAGCTTGAACAATTTTAGGTTGACTCAAAATAAAACTTAAAGTGGAATTTTATTCAGCCTGTGCTGGTTAATTTTAGAATCTCAATTGTGGAAATGATCCCATCAGATTGGCCTTTAGGTGAGTCTGTGGATCTTTTCTTGATTGATGATTGATGTGGGAAAGCCCAGCTCACTCTTAGGCAGGTGATCCTGAATAGTAAAATAAAGTAAACTGAGGACGGCAAGGAGAACAGGCTGTGTTCTTCCTGTCCTCTGTTCCTGTCCTCTACGTTCTCTGCCTCAATTCCCCCTTTCAGGATCCTACCTTAGCTTCCTTTGATAACAGAGTATAACCTGAAATTCAAAAAACCACTTTCTTCCTCCACATTAATTCTGTTCAGAGTTTATTAGAGTAACAGAGAAGTAAACTAAGACAGAAGCTGGTACCAGAGATGTTGCTGTTGTTGTGATGGACCTGGCCATGTCTGTTGCTTTGGGGGAGGATTGTAAAAGTGCTTAGAATATTGGGATGGAAAAGCCATGAAATGTTCAAAGCTTATAAACTGCTTTTTGAGAGCTTGGGAGATAAAATTGTTGAGAGAAAGCAGATGAGGAAGGCCTGGCTTGTGATATTTCAAGGGATACTTTGTGATATATTTGAATGAAGAATATATGGCTTCTGATCAGTTGGGGCTGAAGCATTGACTGTGATTAACAAAATAACAGCACAACTGAAATGAAATCCTTTCTTTACTGTGATAATTGATGCTGGTTATTTGAGGCTGAGAAATCAGCTGTCATTAATAACGGGCCAGCACCACAGAGATGGAATCTTTTGGGCCGTACTTCCCTGGCGTTATCTCACAAAAACTCTGATCTAGGGTGGACAAGGTTGATCTCACAGCCAAACTTTGTAATGTGTAAGAGTCCTGCACATTGTACTCATTTTGAAGGAATGAGGAGTTTGTAAAGAGCAGATGAGGCCTGGCACTACAGAAGGTCATGGGAGGTCATTACTAAGGGTTTAACCTCGGCTGCAATGTGACTTCAGGATTGTATGGGTTAGGGAAAGAAGCTGAGGCTTGGCATCATGAGTCAAAAACCAGAGGCCTTGAAGAGCCCAGGAGAAGCTATCTTGAAGGTGCAGCCTCAGTTGCAATGGAGACTTAAGAATATTGGTGATTCTAGCACTGTGGAGTGAATACCAAGGACAGGGCAGGTGTGGGGTGGAGCTAACCTGAGCCTACTAGAGACTATTGCGCTCAAGAGGGCAAAGCCAGAGAAGTGGAGCTTTGGGTCCAAGAATATCATGAGTAAGTTCCAGACATCAGACATTGAGCTATTTACTCTGTTTGATAATTAATTTTTTTAGAGACAGGGTCTTGCTGCATAATCCTAGCTGGCCTGTGTAGCACTTTTAGGTAAATATCAAATAATAATTCCTTGTGGCCTTTTCAAATGTCTTTAGTGTTTTTTGTCCCTTGTCTTTCTCTGTTCTTTTCCACCTTCCTTCCAGTGAAAGCCTTCCCTCACATTCTCCCCACTTTTCATATTACCTATATGCCACTATTCCCCGTTCTAGCATTCCTCCCCTCCCACATGGTTCCTTTTACTTACCTGGGTTCTGTGGCTACTCTAGGTTATAGACTCACATCTGAAGATTTGGAGCTGGGAACCTCAGATGGTAGAGAACAGGCATGTTTATCTTTCTGTGTCTTGGTTACTTCTTTCAGTAAAATGTTTTCTAGTTCCATCCATTTACTTTCAAAGTTCATGATTCCATTTTTCTTTACAGTGAGAATTAAATTATTTTAGACTTGTTGCTAACACAATAAAAAATGCATGTATAGTTTTCTATGTAGTAGAAATAAATCATTTGAATGAAAAAAAGCTACATGTAGTTAACGGGGCCCTGTCCAGAGCTTCTGATCCTATTTTCCAATAAATAAAGTTTGTCCTCAGAATATTTATAAAAGTAGGTTTATTTTCTTTTCCCTGGCATGAGAAAAATAACATTAAGAACTGTAGCAAGTGACATGTTGTCCTATCCTCTTTAAAAGCATATTGAAGGAAGAAATGTGTTTTTGTAGAGCCAAAGGCCAAGATATAAAATTTAGCATTGCTACTGGTGTCTCCCCAAACCCACAGTAACAACACCTATCAAGTGTTTCCTTTTCTTTGTGAAATAAAAAGTAATAATTAAATGTATATGTATTTATTGTGTTGCAATTTTAAATTATATATATATATATGCTGTGTCTGATGTAAGGTGCTGGCATTTGAAGAACAGCTAAATCAAGCTAATTAACATATGTATTATTTCATGTATGTTTCTAGTTTCAAGTTAAGACACTTAAAATCTATCCACAGCCAATTCCAAATATTCAGTCAATAAAAGATTTGTGTTCTACTAAATCAAAGCAGTATTGGAGTTGTGTCTAAGTTCTTTGAACAATCAATGGAAAGAAAAATATAGTGACTAAAATGAATAATAATGTGCAAGGTGTCCTTATGTAACAGCAGCTTGAACAATCATGTACACAATGAAAAATTTTAAAGTTGAATGAGCCATTTTAAAACACTTTAATGAGCTAAAGTATTTGAAGGTGTCCTTAAGTCCTAATATGTATTGTACATATTCTTCTCAAAAGCCAATGTTTTTTATTCACCAGTAAATTCTGAACCACTAGTAGAACACAAATAGATACTTAAATATTAAATACTTATGAATGTGTAAATAAATGAGTAAATACTTAGGACATGTTTTATTATATTATCTGAATGAAAAATTCAACAATCATAACTTGAATGGATTAGCACCTCTATTATGGGTAGTTTTTAACAATGTCCTAATTTAATTGTGATAAATGAATGCAGAGATTGATTATTTCACCTGAGGATACTATCTATTAAGGTTGGCAGCGTTAGAACTAGTCCATTTGGCCTGAGACACCCATGTCTTAAGTCCTTACTCCACAAGCAACTGATTTTGTTGCTTCTTTTTCCTAATATACTCCAAATTGTGAAGCGTAAGTCGAACATAGTTGCTGAACATACCCTTGTACATGTGTCAAAACTCACTGATAAAGTGTCAAAATGCACCTGCCATTAATAATCAAGTTGAATATGTAATGCTGGGAGTATTTAATGGGTTTGACATATTCATATAAACCAGTATTGAAGCTGATATGGTTATCACTGGCTGATCAAAATTCTCAGTTTTCTCCTGCTTTAGAATTATTTGGAATCTTAAATGTTATATTTGTAATGCTAAAAACAAGGTATAATCATCTTCTAAGGCACCCTTGAGAATTCTGAATGTTGATCTCCCTCTCTGTCAGTATTGAGAAAACCTAGTTCACATTGACAAGATTTAGCAGTTTTAAAAGGAAAATAAAATAACAAGAATGTCAGTTCCTCCCCCAGTGGGTCACAGGCAGTCTGATTCATCTTTTGATGACATTCACTGCCTGCTCCAGCCAAGCTCCGCTTCCAGCTGCAACATGATGCCAAGTTTCCTGGATGCAGACCAGCCTGATCCTCCCCTGGAACCAGAAAGGGCTCAGCAAGTGATCGTGTGGGGCACATTTTCTAATGATATTTAGTTCCTCATCTGAGTAAAAAATGTCAATCACCTCTTGGGCACCATTTAGAATATCAAGTGATACCAACTGCCACCAATCAAGATGAGCTACAGCCAGCTCTGCTCCCCTAATTGTCCCAAGTAACTTTGAGTGGAGGTTCCTTGGTGTAAACATGTCTTTTCCCCAGAAATTTAATTCAACACCATTTTCTAAGTTCATCGCTCATTTCTCCCTGGTAATGCTCACTGCTGGCAAAAAAAAAAAATCTCTACCATAAACATGTGAATCAGTAGCTATTCTATCACCCAGAATTTACTTGGATTGAGTTAGAGATCATAAACCACATATGAAGCAGAGCCAAGAAAAATAATTCAAGGGTGGTTTACCAAGCTCAAGCCTCTGCTACTCCAGTTAGCATCTAATTATGAAGGAATGAAGACAAAGGAATGGCATTCAATATTGTAGCTTAAACAGTGAGGCAGGCTGAAAGACTTAGAGAACTTCAGCCCTCAGAGACATAAGCTATACCATTTCTCTGCCAGATCTCGATGAGAAGAAAAAAATCTGCCAAACTGCTGAATCATGGCTTTGGCTTTGTTTTTAAGACTAACTGAAGATTTCTAATTGTCCCTGAATATTCATTATTCTTTCCTTATACAATAGACACCCAGTATTTAGTGCAACACAGGCTTACATGTAAAAAAGACTCCATTTCCTTGAAATCAGCAGGTTAAAGAGACATCTGAATTCTTCTGCTCATTACAGCACTATTTAAGTTAGGTAAGTAATGAAACTAACTGAGGAGTCAATCCATTCACCAGAAAATGTGGCACAGCCACAATGGGATATTTTCCAGTATTTGAAAGATTTAAATTATGTTACTTGGGAGAACCTGAATGGATTTGAATGTCATCATACTTAGTGAAATAAGCCAGGCACACAACAAGTATATAACTATAAAATATAAAACTGTAAAACTTAAGAAATAAATCTTCATTACTATTCTGCAACAGATTCCTAGAAACAACATGAAAGTCAAGATCTATATTTGTTAGTCAATTGAATTTCATTTTTGTGTAAAACTGGAGATTCAACTCAGGGCCCTATGTACACAAGACAAGCATTCTACCAGCTGAACCATGGAACCATGTTCAAGCACTTAAAGTCAAGATGTATAAGAGAAAATAATTATTACTCTATAATAACTTTGTCTTGATTGTCAGCTTGGTTTGACCAATACTTTCTACTGAAGTATGCCAATGTTTCTCTCTAGAAGGGAATTTTCATAGAAGATTAGATAGTGAAGCTCTGGTCTAACCAACCTATAAAACTCTCAATAGATTCATAGTACACATTATTTAGTGGTGTTTAAAAAGTAAGAGATGAAGGCATTGGAGGAAGTAAGTGTCTGGGGACATGTCAGTTTGGCTATATTTCTGCTCACAACTCTCTGTGTTTCTCTCTCTCTCCTTCCTATCTGCCAGGATGTAAGATGCTTGCTTGGTTATGTCTCTTCTATCATGGTGAACCAAACATTCTGAAAACATTAGCCAAAATAAATCTCCCTTTCCTTGAGGTTCTTCCTCAAGTATTTTGGTTTCACTAATGAAAGCCTGATAGTACAACTTTCATCAGAATTAAATACATTCTGTGGAAGATGAGGCTAAGTAAATGAAGAGACAAGCCATTCATTCAGAGATAATGCTTATAAATAGAATACATAGGGATCATATACAGAGTAGAGTGACCTCTCTCAGCCCCTACCATCCTATAGCTCTATTTGGATATGCATATCGGTAATGTCAAATCCTGGTGAGGTTGTAAACTAACTGGATTTCTCATACATTGCTAGTTAATGTGTACACAATGTGAACACTGAAGAATCCACCCTGTCTTTTTTTTCTAGTTCTATACCTATATTTACCATATGACTCAGCACAGAATTCTGGGCAATTATCTTGGATAAATGAGCATCTGTTTATATGCAAGTCTGCACATGAATATTTATATCAGCTTTATCTGTTACACTTCAAATTGAAATGAATCAAGTGTCCTTCTGTGAGAATGACTGAACAAAAAAAATGGTAATGTATACAGAAAACAGAAAACCATTGGGTGATAAATCCTAATACATTTGATGAATTGATTTTATATGAGGATATTATGCTTAGAGAAAAGAACTAGTCTTAAGAGCTAGTTCACTGTGTGATGTTCTTAATCAAGCAATCATGAAGTATACAAGGATAGAGAATCAGTGATTATGAGGATTTATGGAAGAAAAGGCCAGGTGTGACTACACAAGGGATAGCATGGGGGAGGCAGATTGGAATGGCAGGACAGTCCTGTATCTTCTTTCTGAAGAGTCCATGAATCTATTCATGTGACAACTGTCACAGGAATAGTCAGTTGCACTTACCAGTAACAGTGAGAGAATGAAGCATAATGAGACCCGAGCAAAGTCTAAAGTCTGGGTAATATATTATTCTAATTAATCTTTTGAATTTAAAGTGCTCTAGAGTTTTGTGAGCCATCCCGTTTGGTATAGTTGGGTGACAGGTTCACATGACCTCTTTGTGATATTTTCATAAGTCCTTGTTAGTATTTGTTTATAATTGTTTCAAATTAAATGTATATATTTGTGGTGATATATTGTGTCCCCTAATAAACTTACCCGAGGATCAGAGTACAAAGCCAGCCACTATATTAAACATAGAGGTCAGACAGTGTAGCACATACCTTTAATCCTAGCATTCAGGAGGCAGAGATCCATCTCGATCTCTATGAGGTCAAGGCCACACTGGGAACAGAACCAGGCATGGTGGCACACGTCCTTAATCTCAGCACTAGGAAGGAAGGAAGATGGCAGGGCATAGAAAGGTATATAAGGGGTGAGTAAACAGAAAGTCTCTCTCTTTTTTTTTTTTTTTAAGTTTTATTAGGTGTCTTTATTTATTTTTTTATTTTTTTTATAATTTATTTTATTTTATTTTACAATATAATTCAACTTTACATATCAGTCATAGATCACCCCGTTACCCCTCCTGCCACCCCGCCCCCCTTTCCCCGGCCCACCCCCCCATTTCCATCTCCTCCAGGGCAAAGGCTCCCCCAAGGATTGAGATCAACCTGGTGGACTCAACCCAGGCAGGTCTAGTCCCCTCCTCCCAGGCTGAGCCAAGGGTCTCTACTAAGCCCCAGGTTTCAAACAGCCAATTCATGCACTGAGCACAGGACCCGGTCCAACTGCCTGGATGCCTCCCAAACAGATCAAGCCAATCAACTGTCTCACCCATTCAGAGGGCCTGATCTAGTTGGGGGCCCCTCAGCCATTGGTTCACAGTTCATGTGTTTCCGTTTGTTTGGCCACTTGTCCCTGTATTCCATCCATCCCTGGTCCCAACAACTCTTGCTCACATAAACCTTCCTCCTTCTCGCCAATTGGACTCCCGGAGCTCCACCCAGGGCCTGACCGTGGATATCTGCATCTAGTTCTCTCAGTCACTGGATGGGGCTTCTAGTACGACAATCAAGGTGTTTGGCCATCCTATCACCAGGGTAGGTCAGATCGGGCTACCTCTCGACTATTGCCAGCAGTCTATTGTGGGGGCATAGGAGAATACTAGTTGTGGAACAAGGATGATTGGTCAGCCACTCACAACACCAGGGAGGCTACCTGGAAAACAGGACCCCAAGAAAGACACGGGGATCGTCCAATGATGGAGAAATGGATGAGATCTACATGAACAGACTGGACGTGAGTGGGGGTAATGAGGGGCGAGGGGCGAGGGAAAGAGAACTTGGGGGAGCGGGAGATCCCAACTGGATCAAGTGCAGAGAGGAAACACAGGGAATGTTCATGATAAATGAAGACCGCATGAGAATGGGAAGAGGCAGAGTGCTGGAGAGTCTCTCTCTTTAGACTGAGGATTTTGTAGAGGTAAGAACTTGTGGCTGGCTTGCTCTACTTTTCTGATCTTAAACAGTTAAATATGATGCACCCTACTTTATGCAATGCCTTTGATTGTATATGGATGATATTGTTGATGAAACAAAGATTAATTTCAAAGACAAAAGAAGCAAGATCCAAGTGTAACAGAGTTAAAGATGCTTTCAGGGTGAGAACTTCTGTTAAAAGATAGCAAAGTGACATTTAGGAGAGAGCGGCATACACAACAGATAACTGAAATTCTAGAGTACCCGTTTATAACTGTTCTTGTTTATATACGTCTTGCTTATGTCAAATTTATTTTGGATTTCTATTCCCCACTGATCCTAATAGTTGGACTATTGAAAATATGTAGCTATATTTTATTATGATATATTCAAACAAAATCACAGGTAGCTGCATTTGATATTGAATTAATTATAAATAGCTTATTATATCAAAATTAATCAAATATAATTAACATTTCTTTCTAATGCTATGCTGACTCAAATAATGAGAATTTGGAGCTACTTGCTTTTTGTTAAGACATTTCAAAACAATTGTGTGTATGATGTGAACCCTCCCCCCACCCTCACCTCCACACAAGTTGGCTTTGGTCAGTGTTTTACCACAGCAGAAGGCTAATAAGGAGACTTAGTCTAAACAAAGACAAAATTTTTGTTGGTTACCTGATTTGTGTTCAGCATTGTACCCTGATTCCACGGCATTCTCTTTCATACATTTAAATAAACAAGTTTAATATTTTATCAATTTTAATTAACTCTTTTTTGTCTTTATGGAAGTCAATCTCAACTGATATTCATTTCTCAGTGCCAGTCTTTCAATACAAATTGGCTGATAAGAGTGACTAGGGAGTACCACTGGTCACTGGAAGGTTGTCCTCGGCACCACCTCACCCTCACAGGTGCCTTAATTTATACATGGTTTGTGATTTTGAGAACTTTGCATCAAGTAGATTTCCAAGTCTTATTTCACATTTTTTTCCACCCAGAATGAGATATGACGTTAAAATATGTTTTTACATTATTATCTTAAAATTCTTTTAGCTGTATGTGACATAGTCCAGAGTACTAAATATTATTCATTCTTTTTTCCATATTAATTTGAACACAGTTTTGATCTACTATATATTTTTCATTCAAAAGCATAAGAATGATCATAGATGTAAGCAGTCCAATTGATGGGTTAACTTATATCTTTTACCATAGGATGGTGTAACTATCTTATTAAGAACTGGATTCTCCCCTTGTTATTTGCAACAGATCATAGTTGTCCACTAATTACACCTTTTTTCATTCATTTTAGTTATGAACAAATATCAGAGGGTCATAATAGACATATCCCAAATAGGTGATTTTTACTTGTCTCAGTTTACAAATCACTGCTTCTAATGATAGTGTCCCTAATAATGAATAAAATTTAAGCCAATACCCACGTCTCAGTAAGTGATCACCCCTATCTAGTAGATACAGGCTGGTAATTTTCATGCTTGTTTTATGAGTGCAGAAAGTAAGCCCAACAGCATTCTCTATATTTATTAAACTGTGTTAAGTGAATAATTAAATGCATACATGAAGAAAATGAATGGCAGAGGGAGAAGCTTGCTTCCTATCAACAAGAAAACTATAATCTTGGCACATCTTTTCTAGTGTAACAAGTTGTTTATCATGGCATAACAGGGTTGGATAATTGCTTTCTGGGGAAAATTTGGATTTAAGAAGGTGAAAGGATTACCCATAATGATAAATGTTATGAATCCATCATTAATTCATGATACATTGCTGCAGTAGAAAATTTTGTGTTGAACTACCCTTCTTTTCTTTCAAATGTATAATTCATCTTATTCATTTAAATTAATGAATTTACTTAATGCAGCTTTTATTGGCATATATTCAAGTAAATGGAACTGGGTTTGATAGGGTCATTTTTTGTATGTTAATATTGAAATAGAATTATTTGATTTTCATCCTTTCTTTATCCCTTCCTCTAACACTTCCCATGTTACTTTCCCCCAATTTCAAGTTGGCAGCCTCTTTTTCTTTATTATTGTTACAAATATACCTATGTTTTATGTGTGCTTATGCACACACACACACACACATATACACACACATACACACACACACATACACACACACACACCATGCTGCATCCATTTTTTGCTGTCTGTGTGTAAATGGTTTCAAGGCTGTCCACTCTGCATTGGACAACCAATAAGGGGATTTATCCCTGGGAGAGGCTAACTCTTCTTTAAGCAGTGATTACTTGCCCAGAGTGACCTCAGGAAATAGGCTCTTTTCAAATTATCATGTTCCTGATATTGCAATTGATCCACTTTGTTTGTGGGCTATTTCTGTAAGAGACTCAGTGGGTAAGAGCTTTTGATATGCAAGCATGAGGACCCAAGTTCAAAGCAAACTTCCTGGTCTTCTGGTTCTTACAATTTCCACCTCTTCTTCCACAACATTCCTCGATATATGTATGAGTTGTACTGTAGATGTGTCCATGGGAGCTGAGCTCCTCCTGATCTGATGATCTCTGTATTGTGTCCTGATGTGTTTTTCTGTGATGGTTTCCATTTGCTGTATAGAGAGGTTTCTTTGATGAATGGTGGTAGGTACACATATCTATGGATGTAAGGATTAGACATTAAATATAGTAAGGAATTATGCTGGTCTAGCAAAATGGCAATTTCTTTTCTAAGGCCCATGACCTCACTAGTGCCAAGAAGCAGGCTAGGTTTCTGGTACCAGTCATAATTTTTCCTCTGTTGAGTGTGCTTTAAAACCAATTAGGCAGCTGATGGTTGATGCCACCATGCAAGTACCTCTTATTATACCTTTATGCTTATGTTGCCATGCCAGCAGTTGTCATGGTTTACATGTGTTGCTGGTGGGTAGGACTGTGCAATTGCTTCCCTCCCTGTGAAGTTTGCATAGTATTTTTTTTGCTAAGCCATGTGGGCTGATTAATCCCCACAAGAACCATAAACTAACAAAAAACGCAACACCAGCTATGAGAAGCCACCTTTCAAGTGGTTGGTCAGGCTAGTTCCAGTGACTCCAAAAACATACGGTACAGAAATATCCCTTGGTTGTCTCTCATGTGTTGAGGGTGAGCTCCTACTGCAGAAGACACTGTATACGTAGGACACAAAAAGTCATCACACAAAAAGTGATCTGCTCGGGAGACAGAGGCAGGCAGATTTCTGTGAGTCCAAGGCCAGCCTGGTATACTGAGCGAGATCCAAGACAGGCACCAAAACTTCACAAAGAAACCCTGTCTCAAAAAAAAAAAAAAAAAAAAAAACAACCCTCAGTGTTCTACAAGTACTATTCCATTGTCTTTGCACCTAACCAATCTGGATCTCTCAGAAATGAGGAATATTTCTTTAGAAGTTTTGAGAGATTTGCCATCATATACTGTACTACCTCAAAACAAACAAACAAACAAAAGGAGAAACTAAACAGCACCATAAAACATCCTTCCAAACAAATAATAACACCCCATATTTCTTATTATAACCTAATCAAATTCCAACATGTGTCCAATAACTAACCCATACTTAAAGTTTGGTTACTTCATGTAAATTGAAAATTTTAACATGTGTGGCATAGTTTTGTAACATGAATTTTAAAAGGTCTTATTAAAAAAATAAACAGAGCCAGATATTGGGGTAAAAGTTGAAAGATTAGAGAAACAGAACAAGCCACAGCCAACTTCACCTCACCAACTCTTTAGCCAATCCTGTTTCCAGGAATCCTCAGGCAGAAAGCCTGAGTCCTCACCCCTGAGGGTCTCAGTTGAACTGCTCTAAAAAGCCTCTAGTTCCTGGTCCTTACGCCTTTATATACCTTTCTCCTTCCTGCCATTGCTTTCTGGGATTAAAGGTGTGTGTCCTTCCCAAGCAAAGTTATGAGATCTCAAGTGCTAGGATTAAAGGTATGTTCCACCACTGCCTGGCTCTGTTCCCAGTGTGGCTTTGAACTCACAGAGATCCAGAGGCATCTCTGCCCCCCAAGTGATAGGATTAATGGTGTGTGTGCCACCTCTATGTCTAATTTGGTGGCTGGTGCTATTCTCTGATCCCTAGGTAAGTTTTATTGGGGTGCACAAATAAAATATCAGCACATAGGTGCTATTTCCATGAACAATAAAATATATCAACTCTCTTCTAAAATTACCCCAAATGTTAAATTTCTTTTATTATATGTAGGCACTTATGATGATGCATATAAGAATATAGTTTTTGGTGGAAAGGAGATTAATCAAGTCTGAGTCTCATATCTGACCTTGCTATGAGCCTTTCAAACAGGTAAGGTCTTTTGCCGCAGTCCCATACAGTGACTTAATGGTTAGATAACAGATGATTTGGCTAGAAGTTCTCTATGTAAGCAACATTCAAATAAAGCTAATGAAGGAAATCTGTACTTTTCAGATTTTCAGCACATGGAACTAGAAAAGACACTACCAATATTCATAATTGAGCTGAGGAGATGGCTTGGTGGGCAAACTCATTTAATATACAAGCATGAGGACCTGAGAGTTCAAATCCCCTGAACCCCAAGCTTTAAAAGCCTAGCATGATTGCACATGCCTATAATTCTAACATTAGGGGAGGAGGTAGGGATAGGTAGATCCTGAGAGTTTGCTGCATGGCCAACCTTACAGTAAAGAATGAATATTCAATTTCCATAAGAGACTCTAATTAAGAATAAGTAAAACAGCCACAGAAAAGGATAACTATGTCCTCTTCTGGCCTCTGAATATACATTTATGTTTGTACGTACCTGTAAACACATGTGTGTGCCCCCCATTCCCAACCCCACCCCCATACAAAATACATCCATAACCTCAGATATGGCACTAATTTCCATGTGCAAATAGGTTTAAACTATTTTCTTTTTGCTCAGTTATTAGCTTCAAGAATAACTAGGAACTAGCTGGATGAGGTCCAAGAAATTACTGATTCATAAATGATTAGCTGTAGGGAAAAGTAGCAACTTCATATTTGCTGCTTATTTTGCCATATTTTTAATAGGGCATTTTTCCATTTTTAATGTGTATTGTATCTTAAGTTTGGAGAAGAGGGGAATAGATTTCATAGATGTTTTCAAAGAGTTTTTCTAATATAAAGCAGTTATTCTAATCTAGAAGGAAATATTAAGAGGTAATAAGGAAAAAAGTGTTTGGTGCATAATAATGAAAGATATTTTTGCTTTTAAATGGAATTGTATCTTTGAGTGGCTTACATTCAAAGGGACAAAAGATCAGTATAACAACCTAAAACAGATGGCAACAGTTTTTCTTTTTCTTTTTTTCCACTATGAATTTCACAATGAGTGAGAGAGGGTCAGATCTTGAGACACTGTAAGAGTGGATTTCACTCTCATGTGTTTGGGGAACTAACCCTTTGAGATAAAAATACAGAAAGGTTAGGAAAACTCATCCTTCAGGTGGAACCTGGGATGGCACATTACTGACACTATCTTTTCCCCTCTTAATCTACCTATTGAATGTCTTCCTTTAAAAACTGTCACAATTTTAATTAATTCATTCATTTAATGTGTGTGGGAGTGTGGGGGTGTGCCATGGCATGAGCGTAGATGTCAGAGGACAATTGTCAAGAGCAAATTCTCTCTCATTCTAGGTGATCCTACCAGATCTCCAGGCTTAGCTGCAGACAAGCAAGTCATCTATCTCACCATCTCACCGGCCTTCCTTTTTCACACTCCCCTACCCTCCAGCTGTCCTCAAGATTTTGGTGATTTTTTAAAAGGTTTTTTTTTTTTTT
>CABHPH010120067.1:0-31743 GCA_902168325.1 Peromyscus nudipes
CATGCATATCTTTTGTTATGGTGATGTGTTTGTATGTATGCTATATCACATACATTGTATAAGAAGTAATGAATACTATTTATAATAACATCTGATTAGCTTCCTTGTTTTTTCTACAACTGTTCTATTTCATAGCACTCATTTTTTTTTAAGGAGAACATTTTTACCACTTCAGCATTCAGTCTTCACATGTGAGAAATCACATTGCCAGACTAATAGATTTTTAGAGTCTACCTTCTTCAACTCCTAAAGTAATCATGGCAGCAACAGTGTAAGTTCTTGTGTTAGAAATATTGGTCTGGTTGCACAAGTCAGAATTAGTTGAGTCATCACATTAGAATGTGGTGTAAAAAGCATTTTTGGCTGAAGACCCATGAAATTAATATTTGGCTATTACTCTCCTACAATCAGTTAATTACCCATTCTGCCTTTATCTATTTTACAGAGTGCTGAGATCATCTGAAAGAAAAAAGAACTCTAAGTTCGTCTTAGGTAAAAAATAAAAACAAGAGAGAAAGACAAGATCCCGTTTCTTATGCTCTTACTTTACTAAACATTATATACATACTCCACAAACTGTGTTAGCATAATTAATTAAATTAATAATTCTGTTTGAAGACTCAATAGACAGTGGTTTACATCTCTGAAGAACATATGGTTAACCTATAAAATAACCAGTACTAGTGAACATTCCAAAAGAATTACCAACTTAGTATAAGAGATTATCAGGCATGATATAAAACATGTTTGCTTTGTGCATTGTAATTCCATGGGAATAAATGTTATGACATCATTCAAAATAGAGTATTACCTATATCATCTTGAAAATTCAGGTCTTAATGAACATTTCTATTGTTAGTTAAGATATTACTATTAGTCAGGTATATGAGTAAGAGGGATATCTAAACAGACAAATTCACATGGGGTTTATAAATATATATAGGGTTTGGTAATAAGACAGCATTCTCATCATTTCTATTCAACAAGAAGTACTGGGTACACTGAGAAAGATATATCTGTTTTCATTTATTTTATGTTTAATTCTTCATTCATGTACTTATTAAACATCCTTTAGGGTCCCATATATTGGGATCACTCTAGAGATATTAGTATGACCCCTTTCTTATAACAGAACCTTAACTGTTATCCACAGAAGACATTAATTTTTTTAATATTTTGAACTATTTAAAGTTCAAACTTTAAAAATATTTTATTTATTAAGATTGCATGCATGTACGTGGGTCACACATGTCATGTACAATACAAGTGTTTAGGTCAAAGGCAAAAGTTGTAGATTCAACTCTCTTCTTTCACCTTCATGTGGGTTCCTAGGATTGAAATCACATCATCTGGCCTACAAGGCAAGAACTTTTACCTACTGTGCCATCTCACAAGCTCCATGTTCAGACTCCCCACCCCATTCTTTAAGGATTTCATATAATATATCTTGGGTATACCCACCCCTCACTACCCTCTCCAACTCCCTCCAGGATAATTCTATCACATCCCCATCTCCACTTAATATCCTCCTTTTATAATTATTAATTAATTAGTTTAGTCCACTGAGTCCAGTTAGTGATTCCCATATCTTAAGGGGTGTGACATTATTCACTGCTGCATATGGAACCTACTAGTGCCCATGCATCCACAAAACAGAGTTTTCAACAGATACTCTTTCTCTCATGATTATAAAAATGCTGCATTCCCTTCAATTTAGATCTTCAAGATATATCGGATCAGCCTTAACTAGGAAATGACTTATCTTCCTGCTGTAGGATGGTCTGTATGTCAAATTACTCTGATTGGTCAATAAATAAAACACTGATTGGCCAGTGGCTAGGCAGGAAGTATAGGTGGGACTAACAGAGAGGAGAAAAGAACAGGAAGGTGGAAGGAGACACTGCCAACCACTGCCAAGACAAGCAGAATGTAAAGATGCCGGTAAGCCACGAGCCACGTGTCAAGGTATAGATTTATAGAAATGGATTAATTTAAGATATAAGGACAGTTAGCAAGAAGCCTGTCACGGCCATACAGTTTGTAAGCAATATAAGTCTCTGTGTTTACATGGTTGGGTCTGAGCAGCTGTGGGACTGGCAGGTGAGAGAGATTTGTCCTGACTGTGGACCAGGCAGGAAAACTCTAGCTACATCTTCCTCTGCACAGTCTATAGATTTATATGTTTCCAAATACTCCCTCTATTGATCATGAATTTTTACTGCTGAGAGGGGTGGACTTGGTGAAGTGGTAGAATGGTTATAACATTGAGTTTTGTGAAACACATAACATTTAGAATGGAATCTAACCTATTCATAACTACTGAAGTTAGTTTTAATACCAGCTTCGCAAACAAAAGACACATATATGTACACGAGCAATTTCTGACAACTTAATGTCAGATAAGGTGTCTATATACCGTGTTTTTCATCTTGTAAGTATAACAAGGAATCCTGATTATCCCTATTAAAGTTTCTTGTCTCCATGTATGCCATTGAATCCTATTCAATCTTCCATCCTATATGAGACAACTGTTACATGGTCATCCAACTTATTTCTTTCCTGTGTAATGCACCACTTTTTTTTCAAGAGAGGTTTTCTCTGTGTAGTTTTGGTGCCTGTCCTGGATCTCACTCTGTAGAGCAGGCTGGCCTTGAATTCACAGAGATCAGCCTGGCTTTGCCTCCCGAGTGCTGGGATTAAAGGCATGCTCTACCACTGCCTGGCATAATACACCAATTTAAAATAATTATTTAATATAAAATATCTTTAAATTTTGGATTTATATTAGAAAAGAAACTTGTTTCTGCTTGCTTTGGGTATGAAATCACTAACAGAATATTTTTGAGCATTAAACGACTTTATACCAGAGTCTTAAAATTCAAAGAAGCTATGAGTTAAAACTGTACATTGAAGCTGGTACTCAAACAACACAATGGCAGAAATTTTCCTGATGGGAGACTAAGGGACTGTGTTAAATTGAGTTAGGGCATTTAACTGAAGATATTTGACTGAACCTAGAAGTAATGGGAAATCTAAGTATTGCAATTGAATTTCTCCAGTTTGGGTCTTTTTCTGATGTAATATTAGACTACAATCACCAACATTTCTGTTTTTATTTTAAAACTGTGTGTGTAAGATTTTAATAGGCACTAGTACTTAAGATTCAATGATCAATACATATTATAAGTATAATGAACAGTGACTGTTTACTTTGCTTCTTCTTCTTCATATCATTATGAAATCTTTTTCCAGTTTTCCTGATTATCAAGCCTTCTCCCCCAAAGAGCACAAAATTTTATTGAAAAGTATAATTAATGGAATGGAGAAAATACACCCATTAATTTGTTTTATTGATAGTACTTCATCTGAAATGATGTCATTTAATATAACCTTGATCATCTTTGCCCCCTTTCAGTTGAACAGTAATAAAACAGAAGACAAGCTTATTTTTCCATCTTTAAACATTTTGGTGAAATATAACCATTTAGTTAATGAGAATTTAGCACTTCATTAGATTAAAATTAGATTTTCTGGCTTAACTCTATTTCCTCTTATACTATAGAATTAATAGAACTGAATTAATAAATGGGTACTTTTAATATTTTCACTGAGCACTGATTCCAGCTAAATAACAGAGACTTGCACTCCTGCTCACAGTTTTCATTCACTCATAGTATCCCTGTACTGTCAACAGAAAATGTAAAGAGCTGTTGGTAACAATTATGATATAATCTATTGCCGCCTTTTTCAGCAAGTGACATGTTTTCAACTTTTTGGGTTTCTATCATAAAACACCTGAGATGGGTATATTTGTAATGATTAGGAATTTGCTATTTACAGTCCTGGAGACAAAGAATCCAAAAATTAAGACAGCAATAAAACCAATGGGGATACTCCTTTTCACAAAATGCATCTTATTGCCATATGACAGAAGGACAAGGGGCTCTGTGTTATCTTTTATAAGGGCACTTTAGTTAGGATTTCTATTGCTGTGAAGAGACACCATGACCACCACAACTCTTATAATGGAAAACATTTAAATGGTGCTGGCTTAGAGTTTCAGAGGTTTAGTTCATTATCATCATGGTGGCAAACATGGCAGCATGCAGATAAATTTGGTGCTGGAGAGGTAGCTGAGAATTCTACATCTGTATCTGAAGGAAGCAAGAAGAAAGAGTGACACTGGGCCTGGTTTGAGCATCTGAAACCTCAAAACCCACTCCCAGTGACATACTTCTTTCTTTCTTTCTTTCTTTTTTTTTTTTGGTTTTTCAAGACAGGGTTTCTCTCTGTAGCTTTGCGCCTTTTCCTGGAACTCACTTGGTAGCCCAGGCTGGCCTCGAACTCACAGAGATCCGCCTGCCTCTGCCTCCCGAGTGCTGAGATTAAAGGCATGCGCCACCAACGCCCGGCTGACATACTTCTTTCAACAAGGCCATATCTACTCGAAAAAGATCACACCTACAAATAGTGACATCAGTGACAATTAATTAGGAATCCTCTCAATGGCTCTTGATCTTTCCTTTTCATAGGAAGATGACTATTATTGGTCCAGAGATTGTATTGGTATTAAAATTTTTAATGAGGGGTGGTTACTTTAGCTTTTTAAAATATCAAGGCCTTCTTAGACCCCTTGAAGGAGAGGTATGTTTCATACCTTCAGGAATGTTACATATGTATCTTTAGTTCTAAAGGCTGCAATTGTAGGTATAATTTTTTTCAAGTAACATTGGCAACTATGGAGGGTTATTACTGTGGATTTTAATCTATGTGGCCATTCAAATTATTTTGATAGTCTTACTACATATGCTTCCCCAAAGTATAACTTCATGGAAAAATTATCTTCAGCTTCTCTGGCGATATCTTTAAAGTCCTGTTAGCTGATCATATATGTGAAATTTTGATTTTAAGGTAGGAAGTGAAAGAAGATATCCATGTGAAAGTCAGCTTGCTGGTGAGGGTTGAGATATTTGAACTGAGTTACCTTTCTTCTTAAGCAAAAAGAATCACATCTATTGCTTGCAACTAAGACCTTAGGCTGATAACAGTGAGTGATAGTTGAACATTGGTTGGGAAGTTGTTATTCAAGGGAGGGTTTTCAAAATTAATGTATGATGTGTATTTGTTCTAAAGAAATCATAATCTGTTGACTAGATAAAGTAAAAATGAGAGACTAGAATCAAGAAAACCAGTCAACATAGGTTTTCAATGATCCAGTTGTGAGCTAAACTATTTGTAGCAGACCTAGAAATTAAAATAAAAACAAATGCAATTAAAAATTAAATGGTAAAATAAAATGGGAGTCTCAAGAAGGAAAGATGTTCATAGTTCAAAGTAGGTGACAGGACTATTATATAGAGGAGATAAAATAGCTCATATTTCTCTATCCTGTGATTTTGTTAATGTAAGTAAGTGTGTTGACTAGTTGTACATCAACTTGATACAAGTTGGAGTGATTTGGAAAAAGAGACCCTCAATGAATATAATATCCCCACTAGGTTGACCTATGGACAAGGCGATAGTATAGTGCACTTTCTTGATTGATACTGGAGGTCCCAGATCACTGTAGGCAGTGCTACCTCTAGGTTGGTAGTATTGGGTATTATAAGAAAAGAGGCTGAGTAAGTCATGGAGAGCAATCCAGCAAGCAACATTTCTTTCATCCGTGGCCTCTTCCAGTTCCTGCCTCCAGGTTTCTGCCTTGAGCTCTTGCCCTTACTTTCCTGGATAATGGAAATAATACCTTTCCTCCCTAAGTTGCTTTTGGTTGTGGTCCTTTATTACCAAACTAGAAGCTCTAACTAAGACAATAAGTGAATTGTCAAGAGAGGAGGTCATTGCTGGTATAGAAAACATAAAATAGAAAGAAGATAACAAAGAATCTAGGAAGGGCTCTCTTTTTAGAGGAACTGAAGATTTTTTTTGAAGAATAAATAAAGATAAGTGTGTTTAGGAAAGGAATCCATTATGGAATTATGAGAAGTGGACAAAATAGGAAATTATTATTATTACACATTTATCTATAGACAGTTTTGAAAAGTAAGGACATAGGTGTCCTTTGGATTGAGAGCTTGTATCATTATTTTAGAGCACATAGTGAGAAGTTATGAAAGATGATAGTGACTTCAGTAAATATGGGTAATGGTGTTAGTGATGCAGTCATGTATTGCGAGGGCCAAGATAATTAGTTACTCAGAAAAAGAAAAGGCAGAGAAATGACAGGAATGGGAGACAGAAAGGGGGATTCATGAACATTCATCAGGTTCAGTCTTTCCTGAATTATCAGACTCATAATTTTAAGTTATGCAGCACCCACACCCATAAACATATTGACCATCAAGTCCTGTCAAAACACTGAGACGACCCTTATTGGACACGATTCCCCCAATTCACTGTTCCTTTATTCACACTCATTATACTTATGTCATTCTTTCTTAACATCTTCCAAAATATATCTTCTTTCAAATTTGCTAGTATCTTTTCTAGAAAAAGCCTTCTCTGTATTAATCTCACTCATTTTAGTATTTATGTCAATGCTAGACTGTATTACAGTATAAAACAGTCATTTTAAGTTCTGAATTCTTCATTATACCAAGGTAATTGAGGGTACATACATTGTTTCATATGCCTTTGTTTTTCAAAGGCCCATAACAATAGCAGTTTATAATAGGATCATAATAAAAATTAATGAATAAACAATCAATTAATGAGCCAAACCTTGACTTTTCATGGCACTGAGAAAGGGCATCTTCCTCATTATGCTTAACATATTTTATGAAATGTAGCTTCATATTCATCAGTCCTTACTCCCTCAATGTAAAATGAAGTCAAGGTATGGAGTTTACATCTGGGTCAACAGCTGGCAGTACAGCTCCTTTGTCATCTGGAGTATGTACTACTTTTCCATAAGGAGAAATATTTTTGAAAATGCTATTTAGTATGTGTGATTTCTATGTTAAAACACAAAAGATGCCAAATTCACTTGTTAGGATAAAATTGAGGCTAGAGAGATGGTTCTATTTTTAAGAGCAATCATTACTCTCACAGACAATCTAAGTTTGATTCCCCACATCTACAAACTGGCTCATATTTCCTTTTACCTCCAGTTTTCTGGGGATCTGATACCATATTTTTGCCTGCATGGGCACTGGCATGCATTTGGTACACACATACAAATACAGACACACATATACATATAAAATAAATAAATCTTTTCAAAAGAGAAAACTAAAGCATAATCTAAGGTTTTTGAGGTATAATGAACTTTAAAAGTCATTGTTCTGATGTAATCAGTTTTATTTTTACAATAGGGAGAATATAGCCACTATAAAAATATATAAGTTCCTCAAGTGATTCATTAGCAGAAAAATAATGTGATTATACAATGTAAAAAGAAACTGAATATATATTTCTCAAAAGGACACATAAAAATGGCCACCAGGGATCTGAAAAGGTATGTAGCATTTCTTATCCTTAGAGAAAGTCCCATTAAAACTACAATGTGAAATCCTATTATATTTGTTAAGAAGTTGAGTATCAAAAAAAAATTACCAATGCCAATGAGAAGGAAATAAAACTTTTTTATCCATAATTTCTTTATTGATACTTTGGGGATTTCACATCATACATCCCAATTCTGCCCACTTCTCAGTCCCTCTATATCCACCTTTTAACTCTTGCATCATACCCCCAACAGAAAATTTAAAAAAAATTAAAACCAAACCAAACCAAACCAATCCAAACCAAACAACTCTTCCCTCCTCCATCTTTCCTTCCTCTCTAACACCTCTTCATTCATTGGGAGCTGCTGTGTGCCATATAATATACCTTTTTTCCCAATCAGATTTACTAGCAAATGTTCATTGCAATGAGTCATTGGTCTTGTTCAAATCCTCTGGTTTCTAGTACATCATCATCACTGGATCCTCACTAAATCACATCTCAGATATCCCACTGCTGCCCTGTGTCACTGAGATCCTGCAGGTATCATTCTGCAGGATCAATCCCTTCACATGCACCAGTAGTTCATAGATGGGGCAGATATTAGGGTGGGCCAATTCAAGGCTCTCGATGTGGGCCTGGGTGGTAGATGAGCTGGTCAAACCGGGCTTCTGGGGCTGGCCCCCTAAAGTACAGGCCAAGCCAGATCTCCTAAGCCCACATCAATGGGGCCAGCTTTCCCATGCTTGTCATAGAGGAGGGGCCATCACTCTTGAGTGCATGGTGCCAGCTCTCCCATGTCCAAGTCATTGGAGCCAGCTCTCTTGTGAGGGTGCAGGCCTGCTCTCCTGCTGCAGTGTCCAGTATTGGGTTTGGCAGGGCCAGTTATCCCAGGGCCAGAGAAGGATGGGGCCAGCTCAGTCTGGACCTCAGATTTCATCATGTATTGTTCTTATGGACCCATGTAGTAACACACGCCACAGACACCAACATATACCGCATCTTCAGCAGGACCATAGACCCAGACATGGCCCTTGGCAACAGCTCTGGCCCAGATGTCACCATAACCCCTTTGGTAGTATAGATCATCCAGATCAGTATGGCCCCTGCAGCAGCATGACTCTTGGGCATCAACATGTTCTCAGGTGGCTAACCAGACCCCAGGCATCCTCACAATCCTTGCTTGCTGTGGGATGTTCTGTATGTCAAATGTGTTCCTCTGATTGGTTAATAAATAAAACACTGATTGGCCAGTAGCTAGGCAGGAGGAAGTATAGGTGGGACAAGGAGAAGAAGAATTCTGGGAAGTAGAAGGCTGAGTCAGAGAGACACTGCCTGCCACCTCCATGACAAGAAGCATGTGAAGATGCCGGTAAGCCATGAGCCATGTGGCAAGGTATAGATTTATAGAAATGGGTTAATTTAAGAGATAAGAACAGTTAACAAGAAGCCTGAGCCATTAGGCAAACAGTTTAAATAATATAAGTATCTGTGTGTTTATTTTATATGTGGGCTGTCAGACTGTCGGGGCTTGGCGGGACCTGGAGAGAAAACTCTCTAGCTACACTTGCTTGTTCCAGGAACCACAGATGTCAACTCAGACCCTGGCTGCTATAGGGACATGGACCCAGACATGGCCCTCAGCAGCAGCTTGGTCTTGGACAACACCATGGCCCTGGGTGGCAGCACCAGCCACTTAGATCAGCATGGCTCCAGTGATAGCATGGCCCTTAGACACAGGTTGTGGCCTAGACCCTGGGCATCCATATGACCTTTGGTGGCAACATGGCCTCAAACTTCAACACAAACCCTGACTGCAGTAGGAACACAGACTCTGACATGGTCTTTGGCAGCAGCCAGGCCTAGATGTCACCATTGCCCCAGGTAGCAGCATGGTTCATTCATATTGCCATGGCCCCAGCAGCATCATGGCTCTCAGACACCAACATGACCCCATGTGGTGGCCCAGATCTCAAGAATCTGCATGGCCTTTGATGCTAACAAGCCAAGGACATCAACATAGGCCTTGGCTTTACCTGGGCCAAAGACCCAGATATGACCTTTAGCTATAGTTCAGGTCCAGATGTTACTGTGGCCTCTAGGTCCAACACAGGCTATACACATCAGCATGGCCCCAGTGTTAGCATGTACCTCAGACACCAACATGGACTCCATGTCTTTCCACAGTACATGAACCATTCCAATTATTTTTCTATCCCATTTCTCCATCGCAAATTTGCTCATCATAATGGCACCCTCCAGACCATAGCACTGGGCAGGACTGTTGTAGCATGATCTTTTTTGTAAACTGTGAAGATTTGTCACTCACACTGGTTTAATAAAAAGCTGAATAGCCAATAGCTAAGCAGCATTTTTAACCAGAGAGAATGTTGGGAAGAAGAAGTGCAGAGTCATGAGAAGACCCCAGAACTCAGAGGAAGCAGCATGGGCAGTACAGAATAAAGGTAAAAAGGCCATGAGACAAAATGTAGATGGGTAAAAATGGGTTAATTTAAGTTATAAGAGCTAGTCAGAAACAAGCCTAAGATATTGGGCTAGCATTCATAATTAATAATAAGTCTCTATGTTGTTTCTTGTAAGCTGGTAGCCCAAAGAAAAATCTGTCTACATGAAACCCTGTATCTTCAGTCAGCCCATGCCTTGAGGACCCAGGCTGGCTTGTGAATGACTTCCACCCACCTGAACTAAGTGGCCTGAGGCAGGTCTGTGGATGTCTTCCCACCAACCCAGGACTTGAGGACCCAGGATGGCCAAGAAATCTTTTTCACACCATTGCAGAATGGAGATTGATATACTAATTAAAAATAGAACTAATTGTCTTAGTTACTATTCTATTGTTATAAGGAGACATCATGGCCAAGGTACCTTATAAAATAAAGCATTTGGTTGAGGGTTTGCTTACAGTTTCAGAGACTTAGTCCATGATCATCATAGAGAGAATCATGGTGGAAGGCAGACAAGGCATGGTACTGGAGCAGTAACTGAGAGGTACATTTTATTGACAAAATGGACATAGATAGAAAGACTGGGCCTTGCTTGGGTTTTATTAAACCTCAAAGCCCACCTCAAGTGACATACCCATTCTAATAAGGCCACGCATACTCCAACAAGGTCATACCCCCTAATCTTTCTCAAACAGTACTGGTCACCAATCATTTAAACATGTGGCCCTGTGTGGGCCATCCTCATTCAGGTCACACAGACCATGAGAGAAAACCACAACTAATCAAAAATGATCTAACTTGAGGCCCATACCATGAGAAGATTCCCATGACTGGCACTGCCTGGATGGTCAGGAATCAGTAGACTGATGACCCAGAAAGCTATGGTAGAACCAAACATGACTGAAAAAAAAAGTCAATGAAATGATGCCCAATAATCTGCAATATGCACAGATTATTGCCTAGTCCAATCATTACCAGAGAGGCTTCCTCCAGCAGCTTATGGGAGCAGATGCAGAGACCCATAGCCAAATATTAGACTGAGCACAGGGAAACCCATGGAAGAAGGGGAGGAAGGGTCATAGAAGCCAGAGCAGTCAAGGATACTGTGAAAACAAGGCCCACAGAATCCAACTAAGCAGGGCTCCTAGGGGCTCACAGAGACTGAATTGACAATCACAAAGCCTGCATGGGTCTAAACTAGGTCCTCTGCATATTTGTTGTGGTTGTTTAGTTTGGGGGTCTTGTGGGATTTCTAAAGGTGGGTTAGGATGTCTTTGTTCTTGGGATCTTTTTCATCTTACTCTGTTGCCTTGCCAGTCTTGATATGAGGGTTTGTGCCTAGTCTTATTGCATCTTGTTATACCATGTTTAGTTGATACCCCTGAGAGGCCTACTCTTTTCTGAAGGAAAAAAAAGGAGCAGCGGATCTGGTGAAGAGGGGAGGTGGGGAGGCTGGGAGGAGTGGTGGGGGAGGTAAGGTTGAATGTATATGAGAAAAGAATAAATAAATAAATAAATAAATAATAAAAGTCAATATGCAATCCAAAAAGTTTCCTTCAAGATATACTCCTAAATTTTTATTGAAAAAATGTTTTTTATATAATATATTCTTTTTATTTAAAAGTTCTTTTTTAATTTTACATACCAACCACAGTTCCCACTCCCTCCCCTCCTCTCACTCACTCCCCACATTCCTCCCAATTCAGCCCCCATCCACTCCCACACTTTTGCCCTCTTCCAACTCCTACCAGATCTCTATACCTCCCTGTCCACCCAACTATCTGCCCTTTCTTTTTCTCTCTTTAAAACTAAACAAGAAATTCAAGCATATGCATACAGTATCCACAAAAATATAAAACTCGAAACCATAATATAGAAACAAAAGACCAGGTATAAGGTGTAAAAATAACAAAACAAAACTATATGAGACAAAATTCTACAAAAGTATAATAAAACTAGTTTTGTGTTGGTCATCTACTCCTGGGCATGGGGATTACCCTGAAGAGTAGTTAATATACCCAGTGAGATTCCACTGGAGAAGACTAGATTTTCCTTTGCATGAAGGTACCAATTTTTGATAATTTCTTGGTTAGAGATGGTATCCTGCACCCATTTGCTTCTGTCCACACTGGGCCCCTGTCTGGACTGAATGTGTGCAGATCCTGAGGAGACCTGTAGCTACAGAGACCCTCACAGTCTCTATGAGTGTATATTTGAATCAGTCCTGTTGTGTCTGTGAGACACTTGTTTCTTAGATTCATCCACACCCTGTGGCTCTTTCAATCTTTCCATCTCTTCTTCAGATTGGTCCCTGAGCCCTGAGGGAGCAGTTTGATGAAGACATCCCATTCAGGACTGAGTGCTCCAATATCTCTCACTGTATGCACATTGTAGACTATGGGTCTCTGAGTCATTTCCCATCTACTGAGAGAAGAAGCTTCTCTGGTGATTTCTGAGTGAGGCACTAATTTCTGAGGTCTTTGTTTGACTTCTTGCATATTTCATTTACAGTTTCATTTTAGTTTGGGTTTTCTTTAGTGACTTTATTTGATAAATCCCACTTTCATTTCTTGAATGGTTTTCATTATTTCATTCAGTTTCTTTTTGTTTTTAGGGTCTTAAATAACAGAGTTATGTTGGCTGGGCAGTGGTGGCGCATGCCTTTAATCCCAGCACTCGGGAGGCAGAGGCAGGCAGGATCTCTGTGAGTTCAAGGCCAGCCTGGGCTACAGAGGGAGCTCTAGGAAAGGCACAAAGCTACACAGAGAAACCCTGTCTCGAAAAACCAAAACCAAAACAAAACAGATTTATGTATATCCTCTTTAAGGTCCTTGAACACTAATAATTGCTATTTTAAACTCCTTCCCTTGTGACTCACCTATATTGTTCTTCTCATGGCTTACTGTAATAGGTTTATTGGGTTCTGGTGGAAGCATATTATCTTGACTTTTCAAGTTTTTGTTATTATGCTGGAGTCTAGACATCTGGAGTTATAATGACTGAGTTGTTTCTAGGTGTTGATATCTTTTCTTGCTTTTATTAATTTGCTGTCCTGTTCTTTAGTTGCTATTGGCCTTTCTGGGTTCTAGGCAAGTGTGATAGCTATAGTAGCAGGTACTCCTTCAGGTTGCTTGATGTCAGAAAAGAATAGAGATAGGCTAGGAAGGAAGGCTGAGAGAGAACATGGAGATGAGCTAACAGGATAAGGTCTTTATGAAGAGGCAAAGTCCCCAGGAAGTGGTGTAGCATGAATCTTAAATGGTCTTATTAATAAATACAAACCCATAACCAGATATTGGGGTGAATGCTGGAAGATCAGAGAAGCAGAACAAGCCACAGCTTCCTCACCTTGCCAGTTCCTCAGCTGATCTTATTTCCTCAGACTGGAAGCTTCTGTGTCCTCATCCAAATGGATTTCAGTTGAACTTCTCCTAAAAGCCTAAAAGCTTAACCAGCTCTAGTTCCTTGTCCTCATGTATTAAATACTTTTCTGCTTTCTGCCATCACTTCCTGGGATTTAAGGCATGAGTAACCATGCCTGGCTGTTTCCAGTGTGGCCTTGAACTCACAGAGATCCAGTAGGATTTCTGCCTCTGGAATGCTAGGATTAAAGGTGCATGTGCCACCATTTTCTGTCCTCTATGTCTATCTCGTGGCTGTTCTGTCTCTGACCCCAGATAAGTTTATTAGGGTGCACAATATTTTGGAGAACACAATATCACCACAGAGTGGTGGAGGAGGGGTTCTAGCAAGTAGGTTGCAATACGACAAAGATCAAGTCTTAAGAGACAGGATTAGGATGTGAAAGGAGTCTCTGTACCAAGGTGTACGGTCCACAGTGAATGGAACTGGAGTGAATATAGGGGCTTCTGTGAGAAGGCTGCTACAAGATTAAGAGTATCTTGAACAGGACATAAAGGAGGATTGAAAGGATAGTGAAAATTGCTTAATTACATCTTAGTCTCATGTGGTCTCTAGTCAAAAGTGTTTCTGGATATTGGCAGCTCACACAAATTAATGGAAATGGTAAAGAAGGGAAGTCAAAGATGGTAGTGAATAAAGAGCTAAACTGGTGCTGCACCAAGAGGCAGAGTTCCTCCAGATATACACTTAAAGTGATAGAAGTTGGGACCATTAAAAGATATTGTTATTGGAATTTTTGGTACAATGTCCTGAACTCAGTGGCTCTAATAAGTGAGATTTTGGGCATCTCTCTCCAATATAGCTAAAGAAAGAAAAAAGTAATAGTGAAAATAATAGAAGAGATTCATGTAGTATGGCCACATTGGAAAGAGAAAAAAGTAAAAATGGTAGTGACCAATAAGTCCATTTTGAAATCCTCACATGAGTTTTTGGTTTGAACAGAGGGCTTGATGAATGCATAACTAAGCAGTCCTGGTTGAGATGTGGTTCAGTTCATCACTGAACCAACTTATATTGGTAGAATTATTAAGGCAACTCCATGTAGTTAAAAGGAAGGCTTATTTTGTGAGGTAACTTACAATGAAGGGATAGGTACAGGATCTAGGAAAGGTGAAGCACAGTCCAGCAGTGTTCTCTGAAGAACACTGTCCAGGATCCAGGAACCCAGAGAGCCAGCCCATCCAATCTCTGGTCTTCAGGGGTCCTGTCTCAGCTCTGCCTTGTAGGCATAACAGTTACCAAAGCCTCAATGGGGGTGGTACTTCCATGTCAAAGCTGGAATGGTTACCCACTACATCTCCCCTTTTGTCTAAATAAGAAGTTTCTAACCTAATGCAAGACTATGTACAAAGGAAAGGTTATCAAATATTGTCCAGGAGTAATGAGGGATAATGACCTAGATAAGATGAAACTACAACCAACACGAATAATATCAAACAAGAGACACATACTAAAATCCAGAGAAGTCTGGAGCATAGGAAAATGGTATATTACAAAGATTATTCCAAAAGGCGTCCAATCCTAAAGAACCTAAATCGAATACTTAATATCTTCAATCTAAGATATTATACGTATACTAAGTTGTAACTATAACTGCTAGTCTTCAATCCCATCAAAGACCTGAGAAGGAATACAATGATACCTGAGAGATGGAAGATGGATGCAAGCAACTTTCATGAATCTTGCAAGAATAGACAGAGACAGCTGGCAGCCTGGACAGTCACCTAATGTTTCTCAGCATTGTTGGTACATTCAAACTGGCTACAGGCCTAGAGTATCTGACAGACCATTTTCAGAAGCAGGAATTCTGAGAGACCATCTTACCCTGTCTTGGCAGAGTTCAGTAGTCACTTTTCCTTGTGTCCTGCTTGTCCAGAAAGGACAGGATTCATACTGTCAGCAGTTGAGGCAAGGGCAGTTCTTTGCCCAGCAGGCCATTTTGTGCCAAGAAGACAAACTTCTAAATGGAAATATCTTAGAAGCCCAACATTCTCTCAGTATCAAATTGGTGCTGCCAGGAGCAATTTTGTCTCATGTCAACAGAATTCTAAGTTATTTAAATGCAATATTCTCTAGGTCCATGAAGTGTTTGAAGATTACCTGTCCAACCGACCTATGTATCTGTAAATCTGGATAACCTAACTAGCATAACTATAGAGATGACAAGCATAGGTGACTATAAATCTATAAGTCTTATCTACTTAAATAACCTAAGGACTAAGGCTTCATGTAAACAAGGTAAACGGTCTGTAAGCAAATGTACGGTAAAAGGACGATGACTTCAAAATTGTGACAATATACAAGATATTGTCCAGAGGTAGGAATGTATAGTGCAATATGCAATATGACAATAATCCTAAATATATATCAATATACAAACTATCCTAAACAGAGGTAGGACCCACATACGTTATGAGAGTTATAAATTTATATTTGTATCATTATACAAATATTTCAAATAAGAGTAGAAATATATGTACATTACAACAAATATAGTTCTATATTTATATAAATATACAAATTATCTTAAACAGCAATATAAAAATAGTTTACATTTGCATCAACATATAAGAATCCATAACAGTGAAAATTATCTAAGGCTGCTATTTTACTAAATTTGTTTACTAGTATATACGTTAATCTACCATAATATCTTATACCTATCCATTCCACTTTTTCTTTTCTTTTCTTGTTTTGTTTTTTGAGACACTTTTTCTTTTCTTAAGGAGAATACTGAGTCTAATATTTTCTTCCACCCCCAACTCTATAACCATCATCCATAACCCTGAGAAACATGAAAACTTTGGGAGAAAGGGTGCCATTTTCTTAGAATTGCTTCCTACTGTTTAGGTAGTGATGGTATCTCTGTTGGGTACTATAAGACAGCTCAGATAGTTAAATCTCAGTTATACTAACTGTAGATTCTTCAGCAAGTCTCAGAGTAATGGGTAAGATTGTCTGAAATTCTGGCTAGAAGTGTAGTATGATAATGAGTACCATGGCATCATTCTGGACTGGGTAGAGTTGTTATTGTTGGGGCCCCATCTTCCTTCTGGAGACTTCAGAGATTGCTATTGGAAAAACTTATTTGTCATCAAACTGGAAAGTTTGTATTTAAAGATGACATGACATGTAAGAAAGGATTCTGAGAAATCAAGAGTAAGCATGGAGAGAATTAGAATCTTGAAGACAATGGTCCCTTTTATTGGCCCCCTTCTGTTCCACATGAGAGGGCTCTTCTGATATGGGACTGAAGAACCTCTCAAACTTTTCTTTTAGCAATTTGCTTGGGTTTAGAGAAGGAGTGAGCCAATTCCATCTCCAAAGCCATCTTGGTTTATAATTGAATTGGAACCACAACTTTTCTATATTGAAAGAGATATAGACGTGAGATTTTACCCTGTGTAGATTGGTACCAATAGAATCTTTCTCTCTGCTGTAGACATCCAGATATCCAAGGCCTTACGATTTCTGGAAGATGGGTATTTCCATTATCTTTGAAAGGCAAGAACAGAACCCTACCGAAACATTTGATTGTTAAATTTTTCTTACAACTTGTAGAGATGTCACATTGATGGATGAGCTTTTATTTCTCCCCATCAAGGGGTTTCTCCTGTTAAAATCCAATGTTTATTAATTTTGTTGGTATCCATTGCTTTTCTTCTCCTGAAGAAACAAAAGCAAACCCCCTTCCCCAATGTAGGACATATCCAGGTTTCCATTCTGAGGTCAGCACATCTTTGAAATAAACTGGTTGGTTTAGCTCAGGAGTTTTGTCTGTCATCCAATGTCTCTCCGCAGCTGTTGTTCCTTTCTCATCAGCATTGAGAAAATTCAAGGTTAATAAAGCACTCTGCAATCTATTTCTAGGAGTCATTGTTGCCTGTTGCTGTTTATTTAGCATATCCTTTAAAGTTCAATTGGATCTTTCTATGACTGCTTGGCCTGTGGGATTGTGTGGTATACCTGTAAAATGATTTATATTGTAATAAGCAAAAAACTGTCTCATTTTTTTGGAGACATATGCTGGTCCATTGTCAGTCTTAATTTGTACAGGTATTCTCATGATGGCCATAACTTCTAATAGGTGTGTAATCACAAAATCAGCCTTTTCAGAACTCATTACCCACTGAAATCCTGAACAGCTCTCAATGGTATGGTGTACATACTTTAATCTTCCAAATTCTGCAAAATGAAACACATCCATCTGCCAAATTTCATTTCTTTGTATACCTTTTGGGTTGCTCCCTGCAGGTAATAGAGTTTGGTTATAGAAGGAACAAGTAGGACATTTTTTTCACAATATCCTTAGCTTGTTGCCAAGTGATAGAGAAATCCTTCTTCAAATGTTTGCTATTTACATGTTGTTTCTTATGTAATTCTGAGACTTCTAGCACATTACCTATTAGTAACTGATCAATCTCAACATTACCTTGTGCTAGAGTTCCTGGCAGAACTGTATGGGATCTGGTATGTGTTATATATAAAGGATGTTACCTATTTCTGATGATTTCCTGGAATTGTATGAATAATGGAGTTAATTCTGTATTATCAGGAATAAATTCAGCAGTTTCAATATGTAAAACAACTCTCTCTGCATATTGAGAGTCAGTGACTATATTGAGGGTTTCTGTAAAGTCCATCAGTACCATAAGAATGGCATACAGTTCTGCCTTTTGTACAGAGTTGTATGGACTTTGAACCACTTTACTTAAGTCTCCTGATTTGTATCCTGCTTTCCCTGATTTATTTCCATCAGTATAGAATGTGTTGACTCCATCAATTGGCTTTGGTTGTACAATGTGAGGAAGGACCCATTCAGTCTTCTTTATGAATTCTATTCTCTTGTTTTTGGGATAATGGTTATTAATCTCTCCCAATAAGTTACTGTAGGCTCTCTGCCAGTGTTCACTATCATTCCATAGTGATGGAATTTCCTCATAAGGTAAAGGTACTACAATTTCTGCTGGGTCCATTCCTGTCAACTGGCAAAGTCTTAATTTACCTTTTTGAATCAAATCAGAGGTCTTTTCTATATAAGTCTTTAACTTCTTATTTGGTTTATGTGGTAGGAATATCCATTCCAATGTAATATCTTCGCTCTGCCTCAAAATACCTGTAGGGGAATGTCTGGAGGGGAATATGACAAGAATGCATTTAAGTTGTGTATCCACACTTGTATTCATTTTCTGAGAGTGTAGGAATTTTGATCTGGGTATTCCACTGTTGTAACAGATCTTGGCCCCAAATATGTACTGCTACATTTGCTACATATGGCTTCAGGCTTACTCTCTGTCCTTCTGGCCCTATGCATTCAACCCATCTCAAACTCTGTTTCATCTGATTTAGGGTTCCAATCCCTAGAAGTTGGACATCTACCTCTTGAAGAGGCCAAGTCGGATGCCATGATTTTTGGGTAGTTACAGTCACATCCACACCTGTGTCTATCAGGCCATCTAGAATAAGGCCATTAATTCGAATTCTAAGCTTTGGTCTTTATTCATTTATGGAAGTCTGCCAAAATATTTGTTTTATTGTGTTCTTTGGAAATTGTTATTCATCTATCAGAGCTGTTCTATCATCCATTGCAGTATTGGTTTTTACATTAGGCATTGGTTTATTCAGTTGTCCTGGAGAGGAATTTCCTCCACAGTGGCTAGAAATGTTTGGACTACGTTTAATTTGGGGGCTTGCAAGAGGCCCCCTGAGGCATTTCCCACCAGTAAAGGGTTGCCTTGTATATCTATTTTTGATCTGCTCTCACGGGTCCAATGTCGGCCTTTGCCACATCTTCTACATAATCCAGGAGGTTGGGGTCTCCTGTTTGGGTTATTTCTAGCAGGAATATTACTTCTAGGAGCACCCCATATACACTTCTTACTTATATGACCTGGTGTGCCACATTTAAAACATTTGGTACCACTGGGGCTTCTTTCACCTCTGGGATTTGTCTCTCCTATCCAAGCCTCATTACTCTAGTTAAGAGACTCACCACCATTAGCATACTGAATCCATTCTTTGAAAGGAACTGATCTGACCTTTAATGGTGTAAGTATTCTTTTGTATTCTGCATTAGCATTGTCAAATGCCAAGGACTCAGTTAATACTTTTCTTAATTCTTTATCTGACACAGCTTTTGTTATAGCTGTGTTCAGCCTTTGTAAAAAATCAGTAAAGGGTTCATGTTGTCCCTAAAATATCTTTGTGTATACCTCAGTTGGTTTTTACTGGTTCTGGAATTTTTTTCCAAAGCATTTAGAGCTGCTGTACAGCATAGGGATATTGTATGCTCATCATAAGTTGCTTGTACATTCCTGTCAGTGAAATGTCCCTCAACCAGTATTTGATCTTGGGAGATCTCAAAACCTCTGAGTTTACCTTGTTCTAAATTTCTTGCCTCTTGTCTCATCCAGCTTTTCCACTGTAACTTCTGGCTATATCCTAGAACAGATGAAATTAACTGATGCCAGTCTTCTGGAATGATTTATATGAGGTAGACCACAAATTTAACATCTGTCTCATGTATGTGGAGTGTATCCCATATGTAACTATTGCTTCCTTTATTTTTTTAAAGTCCCTTGTTGAAATTGGTTGTAATATATATTTCATAAATGGCTCAGGGTGTGTATCATCTGCTTGCTTCTCATGGATGATGATCATGATGACAGGATAAGCCATTGTATGAGAGCCATTTGGAGATGTTACAACCTGTATGGTCTTGCCCTTCTGCTTATTATGTCCATTGTCAGGTTTACTGAGAGTTTCTTCCAGGGCTTGCAAACGAGCACCTAGGGTCTGTTCTAGGGAGTGAACCTCCTCTCTTGCAAGGGATTTCAGATTTCTCATGGAATCATGTAACCTTTTATGTTCTTCTGAAACATATGATTCCATAGACCTTATCTTATCAGTTAATGATAATCTTTCTTCCTTATATAGTGTCTGAGTAGTTAACAACTTCACTCTGGAGAGTTATTGTTCTATCCATTAAATATTCATATTTATTATCAATAAAGTCAATTTTGGCTATACATTTATTATTAATGGACTGAAGTTCTTGTGTTAAGTTAGCAGATTCCAAACTAAGAAGTCTGTTTTGTAAATCCTGGTTAGCAGATTCCAGAGAAAGAATCTTTTTCTGTAAGCCTTCATTGCTATCTTTTTTTTTATAAGGTGGGCACAAGAGTCCCCCTCTTTTTTTAAGATTTATTTATTTATTATGTGTACAGCATGTATGACTGCAGGCCAGAAGAGGGTACCAGATCTCATTACAGATGGTTGTGAGCCACCATGTGGTTGCTGGGAATTGAACTCAGGACCTCTGAAAGAGCAGCCAGTGCTCTTAACCTCTGAGCCATCTCTCGAGCCCTCTTCATTGCTATCTTTTAAAGCCTTTATCAGTCCCAATAATGACTCATCTTTGTTCTTATTATGAAACCAGTATTTGAACACTGTGTGAATCATTACAGTAAGTGCCAAAATGGTACAGGCCATAGATGCCTTAGGAAGGTCATATATGTCCAGGAAAATGTCATTCATCATACAGGCAAAAAAGTTTTTAAATTCTTGTGAGGTAATGTTGTCGGCCATATTACAAGAATTACTCAAAATTTGTTAGTCAGTTTTAAGGTGTAAAATTATCAAGTATTCTTATTTGAAATAAAATGCTGGCTTGCCTATCTTACCTTCCTTTCAGTGTTTTTTGGGCTGTTGTAGCTCTTTTCAGCCAGCAGAAGGCACTGGTATAGCTCCAAAGTAGGTCCTGCTGAAGGCCTTGGCTGGTGGCAGCTGCTGGCAGGAACCGAGTGAGCACAGACAGGAGGCAGTGGTAAGCAGTTCTTCCTGTGACTCCCTGAAGATTCAGGGCATGGAGATCTCCAGACTGGCCCAAGCCCCTCTGTGCCTAAGCAGGGTGCCCCTGGGTACAGTGCGGTGTCTATTTTAACCAGGTGAAACTGTGGAAGCCTTGGGCTAGGGCGGGCAGCTGGCACTCAGGGAGGAGGGGGAATGCCTCACTGACAGGAGTTTTTCACTGGTCTGGGGGCTAATCATGCCGGGGCACTGAGATTGGACTTAGCTGCTCCCATTTTCAGGAATGGAACTGTGTAGGTATTCCCTGGTTATACAGATCTCTGCAGGCAGGTTCAGATACCTGCTAGCTGGGGAGAAGGAAGCAAGGGAAGGGAAGAAACAATTGGTCCCTAGGAGTATGAAAAGAAGAGGAGACAGGTATGTGTGGTAAGTGTGGAAAGTGTGCCCTGCAGCCACAGAGGAGGCTGAGGGTGGGGGCCACCCAGACCTTTGGAATTTGCCTCACATGAGCACCAGATATTGGTAGAATTATCAAGGCAACTCCACGTAGTTAAAAGGGAGGTTTATTTTGTGGGTAATTTACAAGTGAAGGGATAGGTAACAGGGTCTGGGAAAGGTGAAGCACCATCCAGCAGTGTTCTCTGGAGAACTCTGCTCAGTCTACCTCTAGTGCCCAGGATCCAGGAATCTGGATCTTGGGTCTTCAGGCGTCCTTTCTCGGCTCTGCCTTGTAGGCGTGACAGGTACTGAAGCCTCAATGGGGGTGGTACTTTCAAGTCAAAGCTGGAAAGGCTACCCACTACAAACTGATTATTGACTCTTCCCTCTAGACACTCTTACAATATACTCTTTACCTGTGAAATGTCTTTATGGGAACTTAGTTCCACCTCTGGCTAGGAAAAGCTTTAGCTTTTCCCTTACTACAGCATGATGCTTCTGGGGAACATTTATTTATTTCCCTGAGGTACATTTTTCCAGCAGTCTAAGAACAAAACAAGAGACAGAAGTGCCTATGTGTGGTGGTATTATGTCCCCCAGTATATTGTGAATCTTAATAAATTTATCTGGTGTCAGAGAACAGAACAGCCACTAGATATTCATAGAGGACAGAAAATGATATCACACACTTTTAATCCTACCACTTGGGAAGCAGAGATCCATCCAGATCTCTGTAAATTCAAGGCTACACTGGAAACAGCCAGGCATGGTGACACACACCTTTAATCCCAGGAAGTGATGGCAGGAAGCAGAAAGGAATGTAAAACATGAGGACCAGGAACTAGAGGCTTTTAAACTCTTAGCAGCAGCTCATCTGAGATCCATTCCAGTGATTATTCAAAGGCTTCCAGTTTGTGTAAAAAGGATCAGCTGAGGAGCTGGCAAGGTGAGATTGGCTGTGGCTTGTTCTGTTTCTCTGATCTTTCAGATTTCACCCCAATAACTGGCTCCTGAATTTTTTATTAATAAGACCAGTTAGAAATTCATATTATATTTGGTGCCCAACTTGTGGGGTACCAATTCTCAAAAAAGTCACTTGCCTGTGGCCTTGCATTCCCCAGTTCGGGGCCAAAATGCACATGGCCAGCTATTGCTCACAGAGATTTGAAATCAAAGAATATATTGGTGAATAAGAATGGAACCTATTGTATTATAAACTTGGGACTGGCTGTGAGACACAGTTCTGCCACAGATATACTTATGATTGCTCCAAACCACAGAGGAGGCACAAAAACAATTCTGCAGGGAGCCATTACCATGCCTAACAGTGACTTTGAAATCTTCAAAAAGATGACGGGATCCCACAATGAGGTTTCCACATGGACTATGATGAAGCCATTAAGCTGATTAACACCACTCAAAGATTGGATTTGGACTACAAGCTACTCATGACAATTTTGAGATGGCTAGCTGAGATGATACAGCTTCACGGCCTACTTGAGTAAGGACTTGAGATAAGCTCTGCACTTTCCCATTATGCAGAGACTGGACAAATGATACAACTAACTCTCTCAGGACTTGACAATTAACCCAAAATTTTTCTTTTCAGGATTACCTAAAGATGCCTTCAGCCCCAGACAGCAAGAAGTAATTTTAAGAACAAGACACTCACATTCCCAAGAGGTGGGGTGGGTGGTTTTTCATCATTTGATTTATGGATATTGTCATTGTTTACAATGGTTGGCTACAAGTTGCTAATTGTTAATGGTCAGAAAAAAAAGCTACACAAAGGAGATTGGAGTCAGGTTTCTTGTTTAAAAAAAAGAAAAAGAAAAAAGAGGATAAAGATAAGAGGTAGATTATTGAGTCTACTCTGAAAAAAAAAGACATAGAAGTACAGAATAAAAGGGTAGATTATTGAATCTTTTATGAAAAGAAAAAAGAGAGAATATGGATATGTTAATATAAAAAGGTAGATTATTGAATCTACTTTAAAAAAGAAACTATTTGTTTTAAATATTTTACATTGAATTGGATGTTTTATATTGCATAAAAATTTTGGATTCACCAAAATAGGATAAGTAATGAATTTTTTTGCCTGAATTTGTCAAATGTTAATGGATTGCACACTGTTAATGTAATTCTTGACTGTATTTGTTTTGGATATAGTTTTTCTTATATTAGTTATAAGCTTGTTTTATTATTTTAGACAAAAGGGGGAAATTTGGTGATATTGTGTCCCCCCAATATATTTTGCACCCTAATAAACTTATCTGGGGTCAGAGAACAGAACAGCCACTTGATAAACATAGAAGCCAGAAAATGGTGTCACACACCTTTAATTCTATCACTTGGGATGCAGAAATCCATTCCGATCTCTGTGAGTTCAAAGCCACACTGGAAACAGCCAGGCATGGTGACACACACCTTTAATCCCAGGAAGTGATGACAGGGAGCAGAAAGGTATATAAAGCATAAGGACCATGAACTAGAGGCTTTTACATTTTTTATGTTTTTAGCAGCAGTTCACCTGAGATCCGTTTCCATTAGGACTCAGAGGCTTCCTGAGGAAACAGGATTGGCTGAGAAGTTGGTGAGGTGAGGTTAGCTGTGGCTTGTTCTGCTTCTCTGATCTTTCAGAATTTAACCCAATAGCTATAGTGGTATTTTATTTGTACTGAAATGTGATTTTATTTGTATGTTAATAAATAAAGTTGCCTAAGGGTCAGAGCTATTAGCAAGCCATAGTGAAAGCCGGTTGTGGTAGTGCACGCCGGTAGGATTTGCTGAAGGAGGCACACGCCTTTAATCCCAGCACTTGGTAGGCAGAACTAGGTAGATCTCTGTGTGTTCAAGGATACAGCCAGCATTGGAGACACATGCCTTTAATCTCAATACCAACCATAGAAGACCTGGAGTGACCTACAGACAGGCAGTGACGAGACGGTCATGTGGTTGGGTTTATAACCAATAAGAAGGCAGAACAGGAAGTCTTTATAAGACAAACACACAGGAAGTAGCTCCCTTTTCGGAGAGGTCTCTTGGCTGAAGAGGCTAGCTGGCAGCAGGCGGGTAAGGCTCTTAGCTCTGACCTCTTGAGCTTTTATCTTTACATTGGCTCTGTGTTTCTTATTTAATAAGACGGTTGGTTACATCTACAAATAGCTGACACTGAGCTTTTTTTTTTTGAATAAGACCATTTAAGATTCATGCTATACCTGTGTTTTCAATATCCCTTGGACTGCCAGTGTGCTGTACTTCCATTTATGTGATAGCATTGTTCCCAATAGCTATGATGTGTAAACACTTTGAAAGTCTATTAACCTATGAATAGATAAAGAAAATACCTATTTACACAGTAGAATATTGTTTATCCCTAAGAATAATTAAATTCTGCTATTTGCAACAATATATATGAACAATATGATATTATGTTAAGTGAAATAAGCCAGACACAGAAAGTAAAAGATGATATAATACCACTTTATGAGAACTCTAATATTTCCTAGACATAGAAGCAGATGAAATAGAATGGTCTTAAGCAAATGGGGCAGTATTACTCAGGGGATCTATATTTCAAGTTTTCCACTGTACAGCGTAGTACCAATTGTTATGAAAACTACATTATAGTTAACATTTTGTTTGTAGTTATTACAAAATTAAATAACATTGTTAATAAAGAATGTGATGATATACTTGTTATATATAGTGTCATAATATTAAAAAAATATTCTTACCTGAAAAGTCACCAAATTATCCTTGTATAATATCTCCATATCAGCAGTACTTCCTTAAACTGGTTAAAATCTCATGTAAAATAAACCAGGAAGTTGAAAGGAAGAAAGTAGACAGGTGCTGTTGAATGTCTTTCTGTATGCTGTGAATATGTGTTGCTCTGATTGGTTGATAAATAAAGCTTTATTGGTCTGTGGCAGGGCAGCTAAGAAGCAGGCTGGAAATAGAATCAGATATGCAGAGAGAAGAAAAGAGAGGAGGTGGAGACTCCAGCCACCACCAAAGGAGCAGAAAGGTACCAGCAGACCAATAATGCCATGGCCAAATGGCAACTTATAGATTAATAGAAATAGGTTAAGTTATAAGAGCTAGCAAGTAAGAAGTCTGCCATAGGCCATACAATTGATAATTAATATTAAACAACTGAATGATTATTTTATAATTGGCTGAGGGACTGTGGGGCTAGGTGGGACCTGAGAAAATTTACGGCTCCATTTGGCTGCACAACATGGAGCAAGAGTTTCCACCAAAAACCTGAGAGACTTAATTAGAGCTTCTAAAACAGAGCCCCAAACAGCTTCCTACTTCATGTCTCATGGGGCCATGGTACAGAGATGTCACGGTAGAGAGATGTCACAGCATTCAGGCTTGAGCATAGCATGGCAGATTCCAGAATCTGTAAACAGAGCTGTCTCCAAGCTGTACAGCATGCTGCATGGTGGATTTAGCTTTTACTCATACAGACAAAAAACATTTATCGGACAGCTGCACACTATCTGATGGCAGCATGGACCCCAGTGTTGGCAATGTAAGCATGATTCTCCTGGGTACCTCTGTAGTGTTGGAAAGCTGACGTGGGCACTGTTAGCATCCAGGGCTTCTACTTAAATCTTAGCCACACTGCAGTTTGCAATGATCAGAAAAGGAGTATAGATACACAAAAGAGAGATTCAGATGGAATAAACCTCTAAATGGTTTACATTATATGTAAAAATATATGTAGGCTTGGAGGAGAGAGGAAAAGGAGGATAGACAGTTATATAAAGAAATGGTTTTAAAAAATAAAGTCTTTAAAGACACAGAAAAGTAATGTAAAAAATAAGCGATATAAAGATGCAAATCATACAGAGAGCCTGGATTATATTGCCTTTGGGGTTTTTAATTGTAGAAAGATATTTGATTGTAAAGGCTACTAAGCTAAACCCATATATATATATATATATTAAAGATACCTTGACTTCAAAATTTATGTGTAAGGATACGTTGCTTTGGAAAAGAGGTTTTGCTTTTGTTTCCACAGAAGATGAAAACATGTGGATTGCTTATAGGCAAATATGTTTGATCAGCCAAGGTCCCCTGAAAGGTCTCTGAGGACATCATGACTCAGATGATCCAAAACCCATAGTTAGCTTCAAAGCAACTGGCTGAGATGATCCATCCTCACAGACTACTGCAGTCAAGATTTAAGTATAATTCTTAATTTTCTCAGGATCCCCATAAGATTGCCAGCATCCCCAATCAGCAGGAAATAGTAGGAGAAGCTATGTGCAAATTCCCAAAATATTGTTTATACATGTTTATTTTTATTTAAAAGTGTTTGATTAAAAATACAGTCTCTTTCTACAAAAGAAAAAGGTGTAGTATAGATATGACAGGATAAAAGGTTAGATTATTGAATCTACTTTTAAAGAGCAATAACTTGGATGCAGATATCCAAGTTCAGGTCCTGGGTGGAGCTCTGGGAGTCCAATTGGCAAGAAGGAGGAGGGTTTATGTGAGCAAGAGTTGTTGGGACCAGGGATGGTGGAATACAGGGGCAAGTGGCCAAACGAATGGAAACACATGAACTGTGAACCAATGGCTGAGGGGCCCCCAACTGGATCAGGCCCTCTGAATGGGTCAGACAGTTGATTGGCTTGATCTGTTTGGGAGGCATCCAGGCAGTTGGACCGGGTCCTGTGCTCAGTGCATGAATTGGCTGTTTGAAACCTGGGGCTTAGCAGAGACGCTTGGCTCAGTCTGGGAGGAGGGGACTAGACCTGCCTGGACTGAGTCCACCAGGTTGATCTCAATCCTCAGGGGAGTCTTTGTCCTGGAGGAGATGGAAATGGGAGGTGGGCTGGGGGGAGGGGGCGGGGCGGGAAGGGGGAGAATGGGGGAATCTATGGCTGATATGTAAAGTTGAATTATATTGTAAAATAAAATAAAATAAATTCAAAAAAATAAAGAGCAGTAACTTATTTAAAATTTTTTACATTGCTGTGGATTTTAGTTTATTGATACAAATTTAAAATTAATTTTGTTATACTGTATGTATATTTCTACTCTTGTTTTAAGATATTATGTTTGTACATGTCATTTGAAATTAATGTATAATTAAGAAATACAGATTAATAATTAGTCATCTATGAAACTCAAACTTATAGTCATGTTAGTTAAGTTTTCTAGGTATCCATAGATATATTTCAATTAGGCAGGTAATCTTCAAACACTTCAAGACCTACAGAATATTGCATTTGAAATGTTTTAAAAACTTAGACTTTCTGGACAGTGAGCCACATCTGCTCTTGGCAACACTGATTTACATCAAAAGGATGATGGGCATTGAAGAAACTATGTGGAGTTTGCTTTCCTTATGGCAAAAGTTAGCCATTTGGACAAGAAACTGTTCTTGCCTGGACTGCTTGACAAAAAGTTTTATCAACTGGACATGCAGGACTCATGGAAAAATGACCACTAAATTTTGCCAAAACAAGGCAAAATGCTCTTTCATGTTCCTGCTTTGCAGAGGAGATTGCCAGACATTCTACAAGACACAGGGAAAAGTGACTGAGAGACTCTAGGCCTATAGCCTAAAGACAGATGCCCCAACATTGCAGAGGAACTTTGGGTGACTGTCCAGGCAGCCAGCTGTCTCTGTCATTTCTAGAACTATAAAAGTTGCCTGCAATGCATTTCCTCTTCACTCAGGTAATATTTTATCATATATATATATATATATGTATATATACACATACATATATAGTATATATACATATATATGTATATATACTATATATATATGTATGTGTATATATATGTATATATACACATATATATATATATAGTCTTTGATGTAGTTGAAGACTAAATAGTTATAATTATAATTTTCCTTGGTTATAATAAAAGGTAAATTAGATATGAAATCTTAGACTTACAAATATAGGATAAATAGAGTATTTTCTTTAATTTTGCCAAATACAAATAGACTAGATATTATAACTATAATTCTTGCTTAATAACTGTTCTATTATATGTAATTTTACTATGGTAAAGTTAAAATTTTCCTTTTTGATCAGACAGAAAATGCAAAGTGCTATGGTATGTCTTTCTGTATGCTGTGAATATGTATTTCTCTGATTGGTTGATAAATAAAGCTGCATTGGCCTATGGCAAGGCATGTTAGAGGCATGCAGGTGGGCAATCCAAGCAGATATACAGAGAGAAGAAAGGAGAGGAAAGGGAGATGCCAGCTGCTGCCGAAGGAGCAGCAAGATGCTAGGAGACCAGTAATGTCACAGCCACATGACAATTTATAGATTAATAGAAATGGGTTAAGTTATAAGAGCTAGCTAGCAAGAAGCCTGCCATAGGCCATACAATTGGTAATTAATATTAAACCCCTGAATAATTATTTTATAAGAGCCTGTGGGACCATGTGGCCAGGCAAGTGTGGAGGAACATGGAACTGCAGGGCTAGGAAGGACCTGAGAAAACTTACAGCTACAGGCCATAAAACCTAGATTAAAATCAGGAGTAGAAAATTGCTTCAATCAGAAAGTATACTTAAATATGGCAAATACAGATTCAATTTTTTTTTTAGGATGAATTAAAAAAATGAGTTGTCCTCTTCCACTCTTGTTGGGAGTGCAAACTTTTACAGCCACTTTGGAAATCATTATGATGGTTTCTCAGAAAACTGGGAATCAATCTACCTCAAGACCCAATGATACCACTCTTGGGCATATACCCAAGGGATGCTCAATCATACCACAAGGACACTCGCTCAGCTATGTTCATAGCAGCATTATTAATAATAGCCAGAACCTGGAAACAACATAGATGCCCATCAACTGAAGAATGGATAAATAATATGTAGTATGTATACACAATGGAGTACTACTTAGCAGTAAAAACAGTGATATCATGAAAATTGCCAAGCAAATAGATGGAACTAGAAAATATCATCCTGCATGAGGTATCCTATACTCAGAAAGACAAATATGGTATGTACTCATTCATAAGTGGATACTAGGTGTAAAGCAAAGGATAACAAGTCTACAACCCACAGCTCCAGAGAAGGTAGTGAATAAGGAAGACCCTAAGAGGGGTGCACTTGGTGAGATGTGTGGAACAGAGGAATGTCAGCTTCAATGATGCTCTTCCAGAAGAGTTTGAGTAAGAGCAATGGAACCAACGTTCCTGATATTGAGATTCCATCCTGTAGTCCAAAGAAAGTAGGAGAATAAGGAGGTCCTCAGACTGCTAAGAAGTTTGGGACAAAAGGTTTTGTCGCTATTTAGAAAAAACTGGAATGAGACAGAGTCCAGAGCCACAGTGTTTTTAGCCCCTTTAAGTGTGTCCCCTTTAAGAAACAGGTTGAGTCTTACCAGCTGAACAGAAAAGTACCTCAATTACTATGGCAAGCATTGTTGCTGTGAGGCAAGGCTTCTCAGGAAAGCTCATGGAAAGTGCTGCTGTTAATGAGTGAGCTTTCGGCGACATTTGTTTGAATTGCAGCACTCAGGGGAGCTGCAATAAATAAAAAGACATCCCCCTGGCTGTGGTGGTATTGTGTTCCCCAAAATATTGTGTATGCTAATAAACTTATCTGGGGTCAGAGAACAGGACAGCCACAATATTAAACATAGAGGTTAGGCAGTGCTAGCACACGCCTTTAATCCTAGCATTCCAGAGACAGAAATCCCTCTGGATCTCTGTGAGTTCAAGGCCACATTGGAAACAGCCAGGCACGGTGATACACACCTTTAATCCCAGAAAGCCACACCTTTAATCCCAGGGAGTGGTGGTAGAAAGCAGAAAGGTATATAAAGCGTGAGGACCAGAAACTAGAGGCATTTGCCCTGGAGAGGCATTTGCCCTGGAGAGGCATTTGGCCTGGAGAAGCATTTGGCCTGTAGAAACATTTGGCCTGGTTAAGCATTCAGGCTTTTGAGCAGCAGTTCAGCTGAGACCCATTCTGGATGAGGGCTCAGGGCATCCAGTCTGAGGAAACAAGATCAGCTGAGAAGTTGGCCAGGTGAGGTTAGTTGTGGTTTGTTCTGTCTCTCTGACCTTCCAATGTTCACCCCAATACCTGGCTCAGGTTTGATTTTATTAATAAGAACTTTTAAGATGCATGCTACACCTGGCTGGTGACTGTCTGCCATTGGGTGCACTTCTGCTGATTCTGGAACAGCTGAGAGGGCCTGGCAGAAAAGGAGGCTTTGGGGGAGTGGTGTCATCCCAAGTGTTACAGCCCCCTAGCAGCAAGTGTTACAGCCCCCTAGCAATGGCATACACTGAATTCATGGGTCTATGGAGCTAGATAAAAAGACTCTAGAGCAACTGACAAATTAGGTTCTGACTTCATACTGTCAAGAAAACTTTCAAGAGGATATCAAAGTTGACTGTGAATTCCGAACCACAGAAATGAAGCAGTTTTGAGTTCACCTACATCTTTAACTGTGGTAACTAATGATTTGCATACTATCTGTTTTGTTGGAAGAAAATATAAATAGTTCTGTTAAGAGATCTTTTCTAGATGTTTGCTAAAGTTTGTAAAGTACTCCTATAGAGTTTGTTTTTTAATGTAAGTTTGTAATAGCATAAATATGTATAATAATAATGTAAATAGTTCTGTTAAGAGATCTTTTTTAGATGTTTGCTAATGTTTATAAAGTAGTCCTAGAGTGTTTGCTTTTGAATCTGTTTGTTAAAAGTGTAAATATGCATAGTGATGTTCATGCTAGTTGTAAATATGCATAGTAACGTTCATACTAGAATTATAGTAATTTATTATTAAACCATGATTTGGTGAAACTAAGGGAATCTTTAAGCTTGATGCAGTTTATTTGATGTGTTTGCATTGAGAGTTTTGATTTAGAAAAGGTCTTTGCACAGCTAAGGCTGTTATAGACATCTTATACCCACTCAAAAAGAACATCCCATCTTTATTATCCTCTACTCTTTTACTTGGGGGTGTGGGAGCCTAGGGATTGCTGTTGATGTTCTAGCTACTTTTAAGCACTTAGTAGGGACTTGAGTCAAATGCTGACAACTTTCTTCTTGCTAGCTTCCAACCTAAGCCAGATTATTCTTGATTGAAAATGTTATCTCCATGATGGGTAAGGAAGATCAGTAAAACAGAATGACCTAAGTCTATCTAAAGGGC